>PVJO010020358.1:0-32214 GCA_004026905.1 Hystrix cristata
AAAGATGAGATATTTGAGTGTGTTTGGAGTTATTTCTGCATCTTCTAGCCTGTTCCATTGGTCCTCGGGTCTGTCTTCGTGCCAGTACCATGCTGTTTTTATCACAGAAGCTTTATAATATAATTTCAAGTCAGGGACTGTGATGCCCCCTGCCTTATTCCTGTTGCCCAGAATTGTTTTTGCTATTCTTGGTCTCTTCAGCACGTGTTTTTAAAATGAGGACATTTTCCTGTAAAACCACAATATTTTATTATTATAGGTAAGAAAATTTCAGATGATAAAATTTTATAATATCATGTGAAACCTACATGACCTATGTTGATATTTCTGAATTATCCTCAAAATATCTTTAAAACTGCTTTCTTTTTCTGCTACCCAGTGTTCAATTAAACTTCTTTTTTGTTTGTTTGTTTGTTTTTTGGTGCCGGGGATTGAACTCAGGACCTTGCACTTGGTAGGCAAGCACTCTAACCACTGAGCTAAATCCCCAGCCCCTAAGTTAAACTTCTCATATTCCATTTGGTTGCTACGTTCTTTTGAACATTTTAATCTATGACCTACTTAATTTTTTCTTTAATATCACTAACTTTTTAAAGGTCTAGTCCAGTTCATATCCTGTTTTTTGGATTTGACTGAATTTTTCCTCATGGAGTCAACCTATTTCTCTATATCCTTGATTTCCTGTAAACTAGAAAATAGATCTGCAGTAGTGCTGTCCAATAAAAATAAAACACGCACCATATACACCATTGTATATTTTCTAAGATCAACATAAAAAGTAAAATTAAAAGAATATTTATTTTCACTAGTGAAAATCTTGAGCATATATGGAAGCAGGGGAAACAGCCGGATGAGCTACCATGTAACCATCATGTGCTGATAATTGTTGAGGTTGGGTTATTGTTACATTCCTCTCATTCTTACTCAATTATTTAGGCGCAAATTCCAGAACATTATCATAATTTCACCTATATATTTGAGTATATTTTTCTGAAGATAAAGACTATTTTTGTAAAGCATAATCACAGCAAAATGATTACAACTAAAATAACTATATCATGAGATAGCTGATGTTCAAATTTCCTTCATTGTCTAAGAGTATTCTTAGAGCACATCTGATTCAAGATCTAAATAAATCCCACACATTGCAATGGTTGATACATATTTCAAGATTCTTTTAATGTGTAGGTTGTCTTCCATCTCTTTCTTTTCCATCCGATTTATATACTGAGGGAACCTGGACCATTTGTCCTGTGGAGTTTTTCACAGTGTTGATTTTCTGGTTGCATCCCCATGGTGCCATTTACCATGCTATTTTGCAACCTGCTGCCACTTGCTATGCTGGGGCCCTTTTTAATCTCAATTAGACACACTGACTCACTCAACTATAAAAAGGCCAAGCTCAGCATTAAAAGTCACTTATAAACATACAAAGACAAGAATTGCCACAGTCCATCACAGGATATTTCCCTTCAGTGGGACTCCTAACAGCTGCCCACAAACAGGTCTTCTTTGACCCCCTCGAGGTGTGGCTCAAATAACTGTAAGAGAATGAGATCACATGCCAGCTGTGACAGACGTTGCTGTCCTAGAAATTCCAAGTTCCAAAAAGGAACCAATCTCTCTTCTAATAATTCCATAGGCACAGCTTCTAAGGATAGCAACAAATAATCTATTACAAGAATTACCACATTCAGAAAAGCCCATAGCTATGGCTTCCCAGCAGATATGTATAGTTTGTAATCTGCCCAGTCCAGATAAAGTTTACCAATTAAGAGGAAGTTCTACCATAAGTAGTCTTGAGTTTGTAAGTGCATAGAGATAAAACAAACCCCAGTTTTCTAAAGGGAAGAAGAAATGTTTTGTTCATCCTTTACTCTCATCTGGATTTCCTGTAAACTGATAATTAAATCTATAAGCTTGATCAGATCCAGACTGATTATTTTGCCAAGACCACTTCCTAAATGATTTTGTGTATTTATCATAGTACATTTATAATGTCTGCGCGTGCCCTTTTTATAACATTAGCAGTCATGATTATCAGTGTCCAGGTTTGTTCATTCATTAGGGCTTACAGAAGGTGATTCTGTCACTCTTTTTCTATTCATTAGCTGGAAAATTTCCCCTCGGAAGGTACTTGGTTAAACTGAGGTATGCTGAGTTCTTAGAAGGAAGGCAAGATGAAGTCTGATTCTTCCTTTTATTTCCACTTCTAACAATAATGAATTAATTTACTTGCATCCTTCAAAAGTAATAAATGAGGAAGCTTTTCAGGGGGAAGTAAAAAAGTACCAAGGAATATAAGAGAGGCTGAATGGAGGAAGTCCAAATACAAGGGTAATAAATGAATGTATCTTCCCCAAAAGAGAAAAATAAAAAAGTCATATGCACTACTTTGCTAAATTCTGTGCAAATAAATTTTGAAACTTGGATGAGATGGATTGTTGTCTAAAAGAATAAAACCCTCCAAAATAGAAAGCATTCTCCAAACAGCAACCATCCCAAGTAGCTTCACAGTGGGAAGTCTACTTAATCCTTAAATAACAGATAATCTTAATGCCACTACAAGTATTCCAGAACATCACAAAAGAAAGGAAAGTTTCAAATTATGTTCATGATTTAAGTATAATTTTGATGCTAACCCCTGATGATGGTAGTATAAAAGCAAATATATATATAATCTCACTTATGAATATCAATGACCAAATTCCCAAAACAGTATTTTCAAACAGATCCAGGATTCAGTTAGAAGAATAATACACTATGACTGTACTAGTCAAGGTTCTTCAGAGAAATGGATCCAATAGGATGCCCTTGCCATCTCACTGGTACACATTGATGTGTTACCTTTTCTGTAAAAATGTAAGAAAATAAGAACATATATTGGTATTAGCTTGAACTGAAGAAATATGTTATATAGATTAAATAACAGCTAATAATACGGGAGCAGGTAGTGGTATGGATCTGAGCACAGGAAAACAGGTTGAAGAGTGACCCCTTCACTGTACATGCAAATACACACAGGTGCATATGCACACTCATATAAACGTATGTAAACATCTATATATAACTTCTGAATAATATGACAGTATTGCTATATTAGAGTTATTAAGAGAAGCAGAACAATAGGGTATTTATGACTGCCAGTAGGAGGCCCGAGAGAGTTGGTGGTACAGTTCCAGCTCAAGCTTGAAGATACAACCAAAAGAGGCACCAGTGATGTAAATCCTGGTTCAGAAGCAAGAATCAGAAGCACTGATGCCCAAGGGCAGGAGACGACGCATGTCCCGGCTCAAGCAGAGAAGCAAATTTATCTCCTCTACCTTTCTGTTCTGCGCAGGCCCTCGGCAGCTTGGCTCTACCCTCTCCCACTGGTGAAGTTGACCTTCTCACTCAGCCCCCTCGTTCAAGTGTGAATCTCTCCCCCAGATACCCTCACACACACACCCAAAAGTCATGTTTTGCTAGTTCTATGAGCATCCCTTAGCCCAATCAAGCTGATGCATAAAATTAATCATCACAAGTGCCTGCTAAAATTAAACTGAAATAATAGTGAAAAAAAGAAATGAAACAGATATGGAAAACCCAAAAAGATTATTTTGGGGGAAATACTTGCTAATTTTCTTAGGTATTTTTATGAGCTTGCAGTTTTTATCACATCTTACAAAAGAGAGAGATAAAATACACGAACTTTAACATCTGCACATGATTATCGTCTAAAAGTTCTCTTTGGAAAAGTCACATATGCTTTAGCTATTCTTTATCATTAAATATTCTGATGATTCTGAATAGAGCATCTATTTGCCTCATTTGTCTCAGTTCCAGTCAGACTACATGCTGCATAATGCATCAAAGTTACATTTATTTATAGCCTATTAGTCACACAAGCTCTTTGTGGAGATGCTGGAAGAAATTTTTTGAAAATTAAGAAATAGATTTTATGGTCTAATTTTCATCCTTCCCGAATATGCCTATAACAGTGGGATATTCTAAGATCATTTTCAACAAATTGTCTCTGTAATCAAAAGCCTTAATGCACTGACTCTAAAAGCAGAGGCCAAATGGTTATATTTTACATAAAAATCTGGAGAAAGAGGATTTGAACAGCCCCCAACTAAAGATTAGGAGTCCTTCTAAGGATCCTGTTATTGATTCTACCGCATAGACTGTAGGGGAGAAATGACTGAGGACTATGAAGTGGCAGCTTAATAACCTTGAAAACATCTTGGTAATATCAAGAAAAAGGATTGACTCACAGGTTATACAGCTGATCGCCTGAGCAACCTCCCCTTCCCTCCCAACTGTAGAGTGGGGAATAACCTCCGATATGTCAGACTGAGAAGTAACCATCAAACACTACAGATGGTGGGATTTATGGCAACCAGCTTTCCTGGTCCTCACCTCCTGGATTTCAGAAGTGAAAGTCATGCCGGCCTGTTTTGTTCACAGAGACAAAAGAAATTCGGAGAAAGGAAGAACAGAGAGGAACGGCACAGCAGAATACCTGTGCTGATCTCATCCAGTCTTTTTTTTTTTTAATTTGAAATAGTCTATTTTTCTTCTGTAGAAGTGCTTTTTGGTTACGTTTTATATCATCCATGTTTTGTCTTATGCTCAGGTTTTCCTTAAAACCCTATATATCAGCTACTCTATATTTCTGTCTGCTTATTCGATCATATCTATTATTCTGGTTCTGACTTTTCTACTGGTATATTTCACTACCTCCTTCTTTGAATATCTGACAATTTTTGTTTGAATCCTCAATATTGCTAAATTTATGTCGTTGAGTTTCAGGTTTTTTGTATTCCTTTTAAAAATGTGCGTGTTTTTCTGGCACACAATTGTCTTTTTGGGTGCATGTGATACTGGGGATTGAACCTGGGGCCTTCGCACTAAGTTACATAGCCAGTCCTTTTATAAATTTTTATTCTGAGACAGGGTCTTGCTAAGTTGTCTGAACTGGAATCAAACTTGCTGTCCTCCTGCCTCAGCTCCCTGAGTGATGGGATTACAGGTGCACTTCCACACTCCGGGGTTTGCTTTTATACACAGCTGACAAAATTCTACACAGAAAATACTGGGGAAGCTGTTAAAAATCTATTAGAGCAATATCACATAGCAAAGTTTACAGGATACAAGGACAAAATAAAAAGATCAGTTACTCCAGAAAATATTACAAACAGATTTTTTTGTGTACTGGCTACACTCAAAACTCATATGTAGAAATAATATCATTTAGGTAATCTTGATGTTGTTTGATTTCAGGTACAGTATACAAAACATGCAGTAAATAGTGCAAATGATGAAGCTGAGAGATGCTCTGATTCAACATGAAGTGTTGAAAGTCACCATTAAATCAACTTTCAAGAAAAATTCATCCTCTGTAGAAATGATTTTTTCAAAAAGCAAAGATGATGAAAATTAAACAATTATCCTCTAACATTCTCATAACTATGACAGCATTTAAATCCTTGAAGATAAAAACATTTATTAAACTTTACCTCCTGCACTAAAAATAATACATCAAAGTCAATTGAGAGCTATTTTTCTGGGTTTTCTAAAATTTGAATTCATTGATTCATTCAACTAGTATTTGTTAAATGCTAGCTATGTGCAAGACTATATTATTATTAGGGGCTGGAAGGATATACAGATAAATCAAACACTGTTCTTGCTGTCAAGAAGTTTACATATAAAAGAGGAGTTGAAGAAGTATAAAACAATCTTGACATAAAATTAACAATATCATCACATCTGCCCTGCCCTTGTTTCTTAAAGGCAATCTTTTCTCAGTCTTCCCCACTTTAGCCTCAAACATGCCAAATAGAGTGCAAATACACAGCTATGGGTGACTACTGCTGGCCTTGCTTCGTTGATTATCCTGTCTTGTCAGTCTTTGGTCTGTCTGGTTTTTTTCTGATTTTAGCTCTAGTTATCTTTTCCTGGCCTCCTGCTTGTTGTAATAAACTGTGGAGGCTCCATTCATCCTTAAACCCACCCACTGAAGGTCCACTGCTAGTCAGGCACAGTTCTAGTACTGGGGACAGAGACAACAGTGCAGTGAACAAGAAAGATACCATCTTTCAGACCTCACCCCAACCCTATTCTAGCTTAATGTTGGACATTGTGTACTCCCTGCACTGGAGTCACCTACATTCCAATTGCATGTTGGACTATGGCCTGCTAGTCTCAACCTTGAAGGACCTCTCTCTCTGAGACAGTTAAGGAAATTATACACAAGGGAAAAGGGTGGGGGAGAAAGAAGAGCTTACTTTAAAAAAAAACACGCAATCTTTAATGGTCTAGAAAGACTTATGCATGTGTGCATATAAACATAAAAATAAATATACATACACATATGGTATGATTTTTTTGAGATGGGTCCTGTAGCCTCAAGTGATATTCCTATTTCAGTCTTCCAAGTAGCTAGAACTATAGGCATGCATCACTGTGCCAATCCTACATTATAATTAAAGGTCATGCAGGTCTTTTCTTTTTTCCTGTTTTCCTGTGTTAGAATCATATTGCCTGTCACTGCAGGAGAAGTGTATTTTGGCTCACAGCTTCAGTGAATTCAGTCCATGGTCTCCAGCTCTAAAGCAGAAATGGCATAGTGAAGGGGCCTGGCAGAGGAAAATTGCTCACATCATGGCCTTTGGAGGCAGGAAACAGGGGGAGGAGCTGGGGACAAGATGTAGGTCCCTCCCACAGTGGCCCAACGCTTCTGACAAGGCCCCACCTCTGGAACAGCACCATCAGTTATGAACTAACCCACTGATGAGTATAGCGCCTTCAGGATCCAATCACCTTCCCAAAACCCCATCTCTGAAGACAAGACTTTTGGAGGACTTTTTAGATATAAACCATAACATCCTGTTTCCCCTCAGAGCCAGGAGGGCATGTGAAATACCTTTATAGTTATTTTTGCTTGAGGAATTATTAGTCAATATTTCTTTCTGTAAGTCCTGACTATGTCTGCTTCTACATTCTGACAGGATTGGGCCCTAAAGACATGTATATATGTAACTCATTCTCCAGAGATAGCTGATCAAATTAGGATAATGGGTAACCACCTGACTCAAGTGACATCAATTAGCTTCTGCCTCCCAGGAATTGGAATTGGTACCAAAGCCTACTGTTGATCGGCTGGGAACTTTTATAGCTTGGGCTGCCTGGGCCACGCTTAAGCTAAGTTCAAGTGGAGTGGAGAAAGGTGATGAAAGGAGGATTTTCCCAGAGCTGTGCACAGGTGAGCAGCCAGGTGGCCCCAGAGGAACAGATGGCAGCATCTGCCCCCCAATTTGTCCTGTTTTCATTCTTTAAGAGCCCTGACTGTACTTCCAGCCCAGGGGTTTTGTGATTTACATTTGCTTCCCAACAATCTCTCACCTCTTTGGTTTAAATTAGTTCATTGGATTTCTTTTCCCTGAAATCAGATATTATCTAGGATATGATATTTCACTATTTTGGCTAATATGATTTTAAGAAATTTTACCATCTCCCAGTAGATAATCAATTTAAGAACACATATTTAAACATGCAATGAAGGCCATAGAAAATCCTGTTAAGAAGTGTTTGCTGACATCTGTAGAGATAAAACCTGTCCCAGGATATTATAGATGGCATGTTTGTGTACCCATCAAATTTATGTCTTCAGGAAAAAAAAAATTATGTCTTCAGGCCCTGACCTCCATTGTGATACTATTTGGAGGTGGGGCCTTGGAATGTGATCAGATTGAGACGAAATCATGAGGATGCAACCTCCTGGTGAGATTAGTTACATATAAGAAGATAAACAGTAGCTCTGTGTTTCTCTCTCTCTCTCTCTGTCTCTCTCTGTCTCTCTCTCTCTCTCTCTCTGTCTCTCTCTCTCTGTCTCTCTCTCTCTCTCTCTCTCTCTCTCTCTCTCTCTCTCTCTGATATTTGAGGATACAGTGAGAATCTGACCATCTAAAATCCAGGAAGTAGGCCTTTCCCCCCACAAACCTAACCATGCTGGCACCCTGATTTCAGACTGTCTCACTCCTGAACTATAAGAAATAAATGTCCACTGTTTAAGCTACGGAGTCTCTGGTAACTTGTTACAGCACCCCAAGCTGACTGATACAGAGAATGTCATGTCTGTGGGGTTACCTCCATGTGCCTGAGCTCTCCAGGTGGTGTGGGCCATTGCAAGGTTGTTTTTTCAGACCTGTGCACAGATCTACAACCCCCAACAGATCCCAACAGAACACAGGCTCATTGTACAACAGTCCAGGGCAGTGGTGGCGAACCTACAGCACACATGCTGCACTGGGCTGTTTCTATCATTGAAAACTCTAAAAGGTTCACCATCCCTGGTCTAGGGGGAACCTCAGACCCAGCTGTAACCACAGATCCATCACAAGCTGCTCAGATTCATTCCTCACAAGAAGCTGTGGGACCCTGGAAAAATTTAAGCTCCTTTAGTACTCAAGGTTTTCATCTTTCCAAGTGGGAAGACTGAAATCAAATTATATTTCACATTTCTCATGCATAAAGTCAGTAATCCATCCCTTAAAGCCACATATTCTGCAAGAAACTCTTACATAGAGCCTTTTTGTTATTTTAAGTGGAAAATTTATTGTGTTACACCTGGAACCAAGACACTATTCACTTTCCTAAAATGTGACTGAAACATCTACATTATAACCAACAAACTCCCATGTTAGAATAGGAGATGCTCAAAACATCACTCCCTGCAGTCAGTAAGGTGGCTAATTGTATCACCAATGAATCAATAAAATGGTGTTTTGGTAGAACTAGTGAGTCAGCTCTCAGAGCCATCAAGGCTGTAGTTGATATGGATGTGCTGTGCAAACCATTTACACATGGGAAGTTGGTGCTCTACCAATGATACTCAACATGTTAACTCAATATTTCTCCTTCATGGCTTAAACCTGGTACATTGATTTAAATTTTTAAATGTGAACATCAGTCAACTACTGAGAAACAGGTGCTCTGTAAAGTCTAGGTAATAAACCTAAGAGGGAATTTGGTAAGTAGGACATACAGAATAGAGCCTGTACACATGAAAGCACTAGCGAGCTTACCATACAATTTTTATGAGGAATCTAAAGAATATCACCTAAGGTATCTAAGAGAATGAAAGTCAAGATGAGCAAGCAAGTCTAAGAATATTAATGGAAGAGCAGGAACAATACTCTGATACCTGATTAGTGACTTTCAATTTACAAAGGACTTCCAGGCACATTATCTTCCAATCACTATAAAACTCTGTGGGGCAGGAGGGTTATTTTTCTTATCTATTCTTGGTTTATGAGGAAGCTGAACTTCAGCTAGGTTAAGTGACCGGCTAGGTTAAGTGAGGCAAAGTCACACACAAGGCCTCTGGGCACCTATAGGTCCTTTGGCCTTAAGTTTCTTTCCTCTCACTTTTAATATATCTCTTGAAGTTTCAGGCATCTACTGAAGTCCTTTCTTCACATGCCCGGAGCTAGTAGTGAATACCCAATTAGCTTTAAGAGGCAGGAAATTACCATTTCACCAATCTCTACTCGACTGTCCTTGTCCAACAGCCAGATTTGCCATATCTGCTGCCCATGCTGCCTTCTAAGAATAAAGGAATCTTAAAAAGCCAAATTACAATCAGTATTTTACTCAGTAAACATAGAATCCAACCTCAGGGGAATGGAGAAACACAAGAAATAGTGAATCCAACCATGCAAAGATCTAATGAGTTGTCCTGCTCCGCAGTGGAGAACAACATGGGGGTTATTCAGAGGCTCATAGGACATATGTCCAGGATTTCTGCTCTTTCTTACTGTGCTACACAAACTGCCTTACACTTAACTCTTTTCTATCCCGCGGGATAGCTATCCTGCGGGATAGAAAAGAGTTACGATTTATGCTTTTCAATCTGGCTGCAAAAATTGATGGGTTTACATCCATACACCAGCAAATGTCAACACATTATAGAGACTAGGCCTCAGTTAACATTTTTAAAGTTCAAATATTCTTGAAAACCACACATTACACATTCTCAGATTATTCCACAAAGTGTGGGAGTCAGTCTGACTGATTACATTTGATATATCTAGTTTCATTCTAAAAAGAAAACCTAAACTGCAGAATTGCATGCTAACTTGCTACCATCCTGTGGTATAATAAAAAATATATTTGGGCTTTGTCTTTGATGTCTGACACAGAGCTCCTAAAACCCTTCCAATTTCTTGAATGTCTTTTGTTTTTCATACTGAAGTCCTTTGACCACACCTCGGTTTGTACCAATGACATGACTCAGAGTAGAGGGGTCTTAGCTAGCTTTAGGATCGAGACGGGTCACTTTGCCCACCCCCCCAACCACTAGGAAAGAGAAGGGTGCTACACGTTGGTTTATAAGAACTCGTGAACAATGACACTGAGAGGCTCTGCTTGCTGAATACATTGATGTTCTATGAAGGTGGCATGTCCGGAAAGGGCACGGAAGCTGGGCATAACCGACACCCTTTCCCTGTAGCTTGTCTTCCATTTGGCTGTTTCTAGGTCACTTGGCTTTAAAATAATCTGGTAAGTAAAGTGTTTTTCTGAGTTCTATGAATCATTCTAGCAAATTACTGAATCCGGTGTTGTGGGAACCAGTGTAGACAGAAGTACGGATGATGTGAGCACCCCATTTGCAGGTCTCTGAAATGGGGAGAGCAGTCTTAAGAAACTGAACCTTTAATATGTTGGAAGCTGCACTAACTCCTGACAGTGTCAGAATTGAATGAATTGCTGGACACCAAATGATTGTTGAAGAATTACAAAGTTGGCATTTTTACAAGCTCACACATTTGGTATCAAACGTAGTGTCATAAAACTCACCATGCACATACCTCTAAGAAAAACCATAAAATCTTTTCTGAGCTCAACAAACACCACAATGTAAAAAGCAAACCTTCATCACCAGCTGCTCATTAAGGGATAATCAGCACCTGTTGGTCATGTCTTTAAGAAGATGTAATCAATTGGAGCTAAGAGAAGCTGGTCAGACCGATGTGGATACAGTGGTAGGAACAGGCACAGAAGGCACCCTCCTTACCAACAAGGACTGTCCTCTAGCTTCAGGGAGGCTTTGTACTCCCATCTGAATCAGCCTCTTAGCTGGTTTCCACTTCGTCACCCAGTCACTTTAGATCGAGACGCTGTGCTTGAATTCACAGTTGACCTTGTGTCCGATTTGCCTGAGCATGCTGCATTGTGGCTCACTTTTGGCTGCAGATTTTGCACACAGCCCAGTGATCAGATCAGTCCAGCCTCACTCCCATATCATGCTAAACTCCTTGTGTCACCCAGAATCTAGGCATCTACCTTTCTGGGAGAAGTGTACAGAGTTAATATTTTAAGAGTGCAAATATTTTAAGAAATATTTGCAAAAGAGACAGTTTGATCAGAAAGACAAAGAAGCAGAGAAAAGAACCTCATGCCATATGAGATGTTATTAAAGATCTTGGCAATGTTAACACTCTGCGAAAAAGAAAATAGGAGGAAACTGCACAGTAGCTTTCAAAAATTAAAAGGTCAAGTGAGGAAGATCAGAATTTTTGTCTATTATCCATCGATTCAAAATTTCTTCTGAACATCAGATCAGCCGGAAATTCTGCCACATGAGCAAAATCACCTTCTCCCTATCATTGGAAGTACTCGAGTACGAGGAAAAGAGCTGAGATGTTAGAAATTCAGCAACGATTGTGGGTTACTTCTTACCTCCTTTGGACTTCTCTCATACGGACTCAGAACAGAAGGGTCACAATTCCAGACATGCAAGTATTTATTCAACATAAGAGAAGAAAATGCATATTAAAAATGTCAAATGCATGACTTTTGAAGTCATATATTCAGCTTGAGTAAAGAAGTTTGAAAACAATAGAAACATTTGTAATGTGAAGAAATGATGAGTGCAAGAATTCTCATAATTAAGAAGGTTAAATGCCTAATGAAACTTGATGTGAATCTGTAGAATAGTAATCAGTTGAATGTGCAGCTATAAAAATCAGTGAGACCAGATGACCTATGTTCAGCTTCTCTAGAAAGAGATAATCAGTCCATGGGAAGGAATGAAATAATGGAGTCCAGACTGTCCTGACCGTGGACATTATCATCTCTGGAGCAACAGCAAGCATGTGAGGAGGAAGAAGAACCAAGCCCAGAAAGGTTACCAAGACAACTTCACTATTTTCACAGACTGACTTACTTCCTCTCATTAAAACGACGCTTCAGGAGGTCAGAGGTGGGTTCTCCATTCAGCTGTGCCCTAAATTAATATAAGTGGGGGTGGCTTCTGCCTGAACAATTGCGGGCAGTGGTGGACCATAATAAAAGGGGACAGCCAGCAAAAAATAGTTCCAGGCTGTGTGTCACCCCTCCTACTCCTTGAAAACTCTTGCATGGAATGGACTTACCATCCCATATGGCCACTTCTCAATCTTTAGGGGACTCTGACTCTGTACTAATTAACCTCACCTTTGTCTTGTGCCCTTGAAACTAGGGTTCAAGAGGGACTAATTTAACTCTAGCGCCCTCTGCTGGCCTTTCAGAAAGACAAGACACCTGAAACTGTCAGTTCATACTTGGCCAAATTTGTCATTACCAGAAAGTTATTTCATTATTTCATAAACCTAGGGGCCTCGTATCTTGAAACCTTTAAAGAAAAGTTCAGCCGTTAAGTCATTATTAGTCTACCAATTTGCATTTATCAAAATCATAGAAAACCGTCAAACTAGAACTTGTGGTTAGCCTATAATAAACGAGTTTACTACACAGAGCTAATTCTAGTCTAACATAAAAGTTTATCTTTTATCTAGCCTGTGAAATCCTATTGTGTGTAATTTTCAATTTGCCAGGCTTTTTAACATCCTTCAAATAAGTTAAGGACCTGGTCTCTGCCCAGAAACCTAGTGTTAGAAAATCTTATCTCTGCCTAATCAACGGGCTTAGTTCTGAAATGTCCTTGCTGTACCAGTAAGCACTTCTGGATGATCGCTAAATGTGTCACTTGGATATAATTCTTCAAATTATTTAGATGTGTTAGTTGGTCCTGTTGTGACATGAACGGTTAATACATCTTCCAGAACTGCAGATGTCACAGTTGAGTTTCCAGGTACCAGGTTCCCTTTGGTAATGAGCAGCTGGAGGAGGGGGGGGGTGCTCCACGTACCTGGAAGGTGAGACGGGAACATGACCGTGAACACCTGGGATCGAGTTCTCAGGTGGCTTCTCGCCCTGGTTCCTTGATGTTCCAACTCAGCATGGCTTCCCAGACAGAAAATAAATGTGTTCCAGAAGAGTGCAAAACATGGCAGCTCAGCAGAGTGAGTGGGACTATGTGGAACACAGGAGAATAGAAAGCCAAGGAGATCTTTGAGGACAGGGACCGTTGTCCTAACCTTACACCTGATGCACATTAGCCCCTCAAATATTTAGTGAGTTCTGCAGGAATTACCTGTTTGGGGAAGCTTTCAGGGAGATGCAGAGCTTTACCACTGGCACAATAACCATAACTACTCAGATGACAGAAGAGGGTGGCTCGTTCAGTGGTGGGACTGTTTGCTGCGTGGTCGAGTTTTGTATAGAAAAGGTTATTTTTTTGGGAAAAGGTAGATACGTCTCAGCATGATTTTCAGTGTTTTTTTCTTTTAAGGTAAAATTTTATTGAAATGTAACACACAATTGGAAAAACACATAAAGCGAACAGAACTGTGTAATTAGCACTCAGATTAATTAACAGATCATTCTAAACCCAGAAATCCTCTCCATGTCTCCTTTCTGTCATTCTCCACCTCCTACCCCTAATTATCCTCACTTCCAGCAGCATAGATTCCTTTTGTCTACTTTTCAAAATGTACCTGTACATACAGCATAGATTCTTCTGTGTCTAGCTTCTTTTGCTCCACATTATTTTTGTAAGCGTAATTCTTGCTGTTGGTTGAGTTTTTTTATTCTCATTGCTGTGTTTTATTTATAAATATACCACAATGTTAATTGAATATTTATGATGAGATGATTTCAGCTTTCTGCTATTCTCAGTAGTGATGGTATGAGCATTCCTATATTCTTATTTTATGTGCATAGACACCCATTTTTGTCAGGTATATGCCCAGCAGTCTAATTGCTGGGTCAGAAGATGGACGCATAATCAGTTCCCACAGATGCCACCAAATGGTTTCACAGAGTCATTGTGCTAATTTTGTGTGTTAGCTATTGTGAAAAACTAGGTGCTAGAGATGTTCAGAGCGGATAAAGAAGGGGGAGTAATGAGATTTTTCCCTAGGCATAGCTATGGCTGAGAGCTTAAAGGGACTTTTTAAAAAAAGAAGACAAAATAATCCCAAAGGAATGGGCCCCACCAATCATCAGCTCATCACTGGAGTGATCTGACAGCCTGCTTCACACAGCTGAGAAAGGAAGGCAGAGTAATTATACAAAAAGTAGAGGAAAAGCAGAGGAAAAGGATCAGAAAGGATGCCAGTCCCAAATGCCAAGGCATTATTAACAATTTTATTTCCATAAAAACGACAAACTAGCTGATATGTAAATTAATTTATACACAGAACCAGAATGCAGCAAAATACGCATCCTGTATTTATATATTTGCCCTTATCACAAAACCTCTGAAACGTGCTTGAGGTTTTTTAATTACTTAAAGTTATTAATCAAGACAGCTCTTCTATTAATCTTGGAAGAAGTCTTTTTAGCACTGTTGGTATTCACAGGAAAAGAACAAAGCTTATCATTGAGATTTCCTATAAGACTTTCGTAAGAAAGTTTAATTTACAAATAAGTAAACCAAAATGAAATGCCAGATGCTATTTGCAAATAAGTAAACCAAAATGAAATGCCAGATGCTATTTGCAAATAAGTAAACCAAAATGAAATGCCAGATGCTATCAGACAGGAGGATCAGATTTTCCCTTTAAACGTGTTTGTCCGTCTTTCTGTTGGATTCAGGGCTCTCCTCTGAATGTCTCAGGAAACTCATTTGCCAAGAATGACTCAGTATTAACCCACTCCATGAGACTTGTCGAAGCAAAGAGGAATGTACTGTTCTGTTCACAAAAGGAATTTGATTGCCAATTATGAAGTCCTAAGAAATGTATATGCATTTCATACTTATCTCTTTCAAATTCAGAAATGATTCCATGGTAGTTCCAGTTTCCCATCAGCTGAAGCTCTCTATAACACTTTGCTACAGCACAGAGCTACTACCTGAGTGCTTGACCCCTTCATAGCTGCCTTTTCTCAGACTGATTTTCAGCTGGGAGTGATTTGCTCCACAACAGAAGCCTGCCACAGATCCAGCCACACACCAGATAGGGACTGCCTGCCCTCGTAGAGAGCAGCCGGCTTACACTTACATTCATTTCCTTGGGGCCATTTTTGTGAATTAAACTTGGCATAGCCTTGCCTGTTTGCTTTTGATCTGACGTGCTGGACAAGAAGGTCAGTTCATTTGCTGTCTCTCCAGCAGCCGTGTCCAAGAGCGTCATCCAGGAGGAGGTCTAAGGAAGCTGCCACTAACAGCAGCCAACAGGCACACTTGAAAATTCATGAGCAATCTGTAAAGAGGCAGGAGTTCTTCCCCTCAGTGTCTCAACTGCTCAGCCACTCAGATGCAAACTGAACTCATACAAAGAGGGGGAAATCAATTCAGGCCCAGAATATAGTAGTGGTTCCAGTGCACCGTAAAGACGCAGAAACCTCTGATTTGCCTTTAAAGAACTGCCATAGCCAAAATTCAGCCAGGCTAGCTGAAATGCAAATCATTTTGCCCACAGGAATCCAGATATGAACATTTGCCTTGAAGCATCTATATAGACAAATGCACTTTTGTTAAATACTTGCCAGCCAGCCTCCTGGGCCACTTGTGTTGTCACCCAAATCTAGAATTGACAGAGTTCTGAGCGAACATCATCTAGGAGCACTTTAGGAAACTAAGCATCCATCTCATTCAAATAAGCTTTCTCTCTCTCTCCTGTGGATTTCTGCGGGGGACCTCCCATGTCACCCTCCCTACTTCTCTTTAAACTTTCCAGCTTTCAGAACTCACTTCTAATCCCTGGCACCACAAAAAAAAAAAAAAAAAAAAAAAAAAGAACCCACTTCTAGCTCACTTCTAGCTAAGCAACTGGATTTCTTAAATCAAGACACACACCTATGCACACTTCAACCCCATCCCTCTGCTCTCTTTTATCTCTGGCCTATATACATTTGGAGATGCTTTCTCCTTTCTTAAAAGGTACTTAATCCCAAAGAAAGGGAAGCAATAACTCAAAATTCCCTAGAAAGTTTAGGTAAAAGAAAACTACCCTGAAGGTATCAGCATCATCAAGTTCTAGAACACATGAAAGTGCATTTAAAAAGACTGTTCAAACTTTTGTCAAAATTCTTCCATCTCTTTGTCTTCTAACACACCCAAAATAAACAGGTATTTAATATTCATTATTACTTTTGTTTCACTGAATTTCCTATGCTACCAGAATAACAGGACTTTTCATTGTAAATGTGTGCTCAAATTATGGATTAAATGTCATGATGGACTTCATCTTTGTCAATAAGATTAATTTCAAGCATTTAAAATTTTAAGCAACTGACAGTAAATGAAAGCTTCAAGTACCATCAGTATAACCTGTTTATAGGGCAAGGATTTGCTGTATTATAATTCTGCTCTGATTTTCTTTCTTAGCACCAACCCTTTAGGAGTCTTACTTAATCAATCCCAAAGGTGGCCTCAATGCCAGGCCAAGTTACACAGAATCTTGCTGGGAATCATGTTTGGTTATTGAGATTTCCAGGTTCTGTATGTTAATAGTTCACTGATTCAGACTCAACCCTCGCTTAAGAAAAAAATGTTAGACCAGTCCACTGGGAACATATTTCATGAGACACAAAAGCCTGTACTTATCTACCATCATTTTTTATCTTCCTCCCTGTGGCTGTGTCTTCCTCTGAACTTCAACAATTTATCTTAGGAAGTGGTACAGTTTTGTTGAAATAATGAAACTACAGTTTACTGACATGCAGCTAATTTAATCCTAGAGACCCAGAGGCTATAAGAGGAAAGAAATTGCATAGTTAATTATAAAATACTGTTGTAGGAAGGGTAATGTACGTTAATAGTTATAAAATTTGAAAATTAGATCTAAGAAGTGTTTTGACCATTTATCTCTGTCCAATTCTTGAAGCACCTTTCATTTTAGGTCTCCCTCAGGAGTGTCTCTCCATTGTCTATGACTGAATTGATCTCAGTAAGTAGAACATACATATTAAAAGAATTCAAACGTTGACATGTACCATTACTTTTGAAAGGTCTAATAGATAATACCATGAATTACTCTGAGCTTTATTCTTTCCTATTTTTTGAAGGTAGAATTTGAGACATAGCTACCTTCTAAAAAAATTGAGACATCCACAATGGTGATCGTGCCAGTGCCTAGTTCTTGTTTTTGGTGACTTTATTTCCAAATGAGCATGTTGAAGACATCTTAACACATTCGCCTTGAGGATGGTGTTCCCATCATGCACTTGCTGAGGCGAACGTGGGTTGTGTCTGGTGACCTGGTCTCCACTCTCACTTACACAGACGCACGCTCGGCCCGATGGCACAGTGGTGGTAGACATTGTCTCCTGTTCTGAAATTACTCCTGACCAGAAATTAAGCCTTTCAGGAGAGGTCCTGTCCTCATCCGGTTTTAACGGGAAAGTCACTCTCAAAAGACTTTGAAAGGAAGCATGTGCTGGGGCCCCGGGAGAAACCAGACTTCTTTGTCTCTTGCTCGAGGCCCATCTTCCTCCAGCTCTCTGTGGTCCACGCTCTGTGTACACATTCTGTGAGCTACAGCTTATTCTGTACTAGCGGAATACAACTTTAATGCTGTATTCATTCAGTTCTCTTTTTACAAAAAGTCAGTACATTTTATTTTAGTTAGCTGTACTGGAGTATAGTTTTCATATAGTAAAAGTCACATGGAGTTCAATGAGTTTTAATAAATGTGTGCAGTCATGTGTCCACCATGACAATCAAGACAGAGGACGTTTCCATCACTCCCTAAAACTCCTTTGTGCCTCTTTGACCTCAGTGTGCAGCCCCCGCTCACAGCATAAGGTAGTCACTGATCAGCTCCCGGTCATTACGTTTTACCTTTTTTAGAATTTTATTTAAATGAATTATACAGTGTGTAGTTTTAAAGATCTGGATTCATTCACTTAACATGTGTGTTCAAGATTTATCCATGTTGCCGTATCAATAGTAGCTCATTTTTATTGCTGAGTAATATGGATATGCTAAAATTTGTCCCATTACCAGTTAGTGGACATTTGGGTAGTTTCTAGTTTTTAGCAATTATGAATATCACTGCTATGAATATACATAATATACATGTCCAGGCTTTTCTGTGACCACATTTTTTTTAATTCTCTTAGATAGATGTCTAAGTCTGGGATTGCTGCGCCATATTGTAGGTGTATATGTAGCTTGTATGTATTTCTATGACACTTTGAGACAGGGCCTGGTAATATAATCCAAGCTTGACTCCGGCTTGTATCCTCAACCCCTCCAGAGGCTGGGCACCACATCATTTTGAATCACCACCACCATTGCTAGAGGATTCTAGTTGCTCCACAATCTTCCCATCATTTTGGGAAATCTTTTAGTAATTTAAGATTTAAAATGTTCATGCTCTGTCTTTTAAAACTTTGATGGTCTTCTGTTAGTCACCCTCATGGTTGTGTTATGCTGTCTTGTTTTTGTTTCCCGAATGACTTTCAAGGACCTATCCCCCAACATCTTTCTTCTTCAGTAAAGTACCTGTTTAAATCTTTTGTCTAGTTTTTAAAAATCAAGTTGTTTCTTTTTTCTAGTGAATTGTAAGCATTCTTTCCATATTCTAGAAACAAATCTTTTCATAGACTGTTTTACAAATATTTCCTCCCAGACCATTCTTTGCCCTTTCATTTTCTTAACAATGCTGTTCAAAGTGTAGTTTTAAATCATGACATCAAAGTACTTACCTAAGGAAATTTTCCTACCCAAAGGTCACAAAGTTTTTTTCTAGAAATATTGTAGTTTATCTCCCATATTTAGGTTGATAGTTCATCTGGTTTTTGTATATGGTGCGAGGTAAAAATCAAAGTACTTTCCACAGTGTAGTTTATTCTAGCATCATTTATTTATAAGACAATCCCTACTTTAATGAATTACCTTCTACTTTTGTCAAAAATCAATTGGTCACATAAGTGTGAGTCTTTTTCTGAGCTCTCTGTTCTGATCTACTGATCCTCCAACTTTGTTCTTCTTTTTCAGAGTTGTCTTAGCTATTCCATTATTATATAAATTTTACAACTTGACAATTTCTACAAAATCCCCAGGAAGTTACATTGAGATTGCTTGAGACCTATAGATCAATTTTGAAAGAAGCAATGCTAGATGTTCTAGCACATGACCATGATAGATCTTTCTATTAATTTAGGTCTTCAATTTTTTTTCTCAGCAGTATTTTGCAGCTCAGAGCACAGGTCTCGCACATATTTTGTTAAATTCATCTTAAGTAGTTCATGCTTTTCAGTGCTATTTTAAATGGTAAAATTTTAGCTTCCATGTAGTCATCTGCATCTATAAGATGAGTCATTTCATGTTTCTTTCTTTTTTATTCTTAAATATGATGAATTATATTACTGGATTTCTAACACTGAATCAACCTCACATCTCTGGCATAAGCCCCTCTCTGTCATTATGTGTTTTTATTTTCTTGTATGTTGGATTCAATTTGCTAAAATTGTACTGAGAATTTTATCCATCTATGTTTTGAGAAATACTGGTCTGCAGTTTGTTTCTCTTGCAATGTTTTGCTTCATTTTCTGGTTTTGGCACCAAGGTAATGATGACCTCATCAAATAAACTGCAAGTATTACTTCCTCTTTCATTTTAAGGAAATGTTTCTGTAGACTTAGTATTTTTCTTCCTGAAATGTTTGTGATTATTCACTCTGAGCCATCTGCACTTGGAGTTGGGGCTTTTCAATTTATGAATTCAATTCCCTTAATAGACATAGCTTATTTATCTATTCTTTTTAGGTCATCTAGCTTCGTCGTTTAGGTTTCCATCTTTATGAAGACAGGTATCTATCCTTTCTATTTTCTTCATAACTGAATTATGGTAATTTGTGTTTTAATGAATTTGTATGTTTCGTTTAAGCCTTGGAATTTGTTGGCATCGTGTTGTTCATGACTTCCTATTATCCTCTTACTATCTGGAAAATCTGAAGTGATTCCCTTCTTTTATTCCTTGTGTTGTTAATTTGTACATGCTTTGCTATTTTCCTGATAACTCAGATTGGAGGTTTATCTAATTTACTGATCTTTTCAAAGGACCAATGTATTAGTTCCTAATTTCCCCTGCAATAAATCACCACAAACTTTGTGTCTTAAAGCAGCCTAGATGTATTTACAGTTCTGCAGGTCAGAAGTCTGAAATGAGTATTACCGGGCTGAGGTGAAGGTGTCACGGGCTGGTTCTTTCTGAGGCTCCGAGGGCAGCACCCATCCTGCCATCCTCAGTCTCCAGAGGGAGCCTGCATTCCTGGGCCCATCACCCCTTCCTGCATCTTCCAGACTCCTGCTTCTGTCATCACATTTTCTGCCCCCACTCTGACCTCCCTCCCTTTCTCCAGTAAGGTTGCTTGTGATTACATTGAGGGCTCATCCAGATAAAATCCTCAATAATCACACCTGCACAGCCCCTTGTAGTGAATTTACAACTTTATCACTGTATTAGTCTGCTTTCTAGAACACAACACTTGGTGCTTAATACTTTAGAGAGAAAAGAGGTTTATTTAACCCATTTATAGGGCTGAATGTCCAAGACTAGGTAGCCCCTTCTCTTCAACTTCCAGTGAAGGCCACACGGCAATGGCATCAGAATGGCAGAAACAGGCGAGAGAGTGGTAAGTGGCACATGCAGCAGTGATTGAGGGGAGGTGTCAGGCTCCCTTATAACAACCTTTTTTTGTGGGAACTAATCCACCTAAGGAAGCCACCATTTGTCCCTTCTGGGGGTGAAGGGCCCATGACCAGATTACCTTCTTCAAAGCCTCATTTTTTCAGGTTTCATTACCTACTACCTCTCAATATCACAACATTAAGGACCACGCCTCCAGCACATGAGCATTTGGGGAACACTAGCCATAGCCAAGCCACAGCAATCACTCTATGGTGTCCCTATCTAATCCTATAACAGTCTGCTATTGTCCTCCAGAGGCCTCAATGTGTTAAAGGTTTGCGTCCCAGTGCCGCAACATTTAGAGGTTTGGGGGAAGTGATCAGATCACAGAAGTGCTATCCTCATCAGTGGGTTAGTGGCTGATTAACAGCTGAACACGTTCCTTGGAATTGAGACCTAGTTAAAAGGAGTGGATCATGGGGATGTGACCTGTATTGACCCTGCTCACACATTCCCTTTCTTTGATTCCGAGCCGCCATAAGGCAAGCAGTTTTCTTTCCGCCATGCCCTCCCACCATGATGTTTCTGCCTTGTGGCGAGCCAGCCATGAACTGAAACATCTGAAACAGTGAGCTAAAGTCTTTGCTTTCCTACTCCAATTACCATTTGCCCTGAGAATATTCAGCAGTGGCCCCGGTGGCTGCAGTGTGTGCCCGAGATAACCCACAGGTCACAGTCTTAACCTTATTCCCAAAGTTGCCACAATATGTCTCGCTTTTATTGTTATTTTTGCATTACTATGCTACAATGATGGCAAACCTTTTAGAGACAAGTTCCCAAATTGTAACCCAAAACCTACTTATTTATTGCAGAGTGCCAGCACAGCAATTAAACCTGAATACTGGGGGGTTTAGTTTAGGAAAAAAACTCGTACATTAGCATCTTTTGTCTTCAGAGAAAAACAAACATACATGCCATAGATTGGCCACCACTGCTTTAGTATATTGATAGCCTTTGGAAACAAATGAGGTCATCAAGAACAGTTTTTATATTTTACTTTCATATTGAAAAACAGATTTGCATCAGCCTCAAAGAGCATATTTACATAAAATTAAATGAATGCTGGGAGTGAGCTGCCAGCCAACTTTTTTTTAATGCTGGACCTTCCCAGATATTTTGTCACAGTGATAGAAAGCTGAGTAAGACGTAGTTTTTATTGAGTCTTCAAAATATTATAAAAGAAGACTAGAAGCGGATCTGCTCCTGCCTATTTATGCTGGGCCCGTCATTTTAAAGCTACACCTCATATACAAATTACTTGCAGGATGCATGAAATGTGTCTTCTTTGCTTTTTAAGATCTTTCACTATAGATTTGCAGCCAAAGAGAAAATTGTTCTATCTCCTATACTTAAAAAACTGAGATATGAAAACATTCTCTCTCCCCTATAATCAAAGCCTTGCCTCAGCTTCCTGTGTTTACCGAGACGAACGCAGCTTTTCCACGTTTGGAAGGCTGGCACTTGCTTCCCTGCCTGTATAAAAACAGCTACTTGCCTGCGGGTAAAGTTGCCATTAGCTTCAATGTCAAAATCTCTTCGGACTATGTTTACTAGTATCTAAGACCCAAAGCTCCCGGCCCAAGTCCCACCAGTCAAAAACCAATCACACAGCTGTAAAAAACCAGCCACGTGGCACACTAAATCCTTACAAATCCTCAAAGAAAAAAAAACAAAAACATATAACCCACCCTAAGGCTTAAAGCCACTCAATCAAACCCTTGTGTTTTCAGTTCCCCAAATACAACTTCTTGTTTTGTCTCTCAGGGTTCTTGGATAGTGCTCCAAATGTTGGGGAAAAGAATGCTATTTATTTCACTCCTTCAAACTCCATCACCCTCCTTTGCTGACACCAATCATCATAATTGGTTACACTGAATTTGTAATAAGGTTTATTTCCCCAACTCCAACCCCACACAGGTCTCATGTTTGGGGGGTTTTTTCTACACCCCTCCCCGAGTCAACGTCTCTTGCTTTGTTACATAAGGGAAGAGATTACCAGTATCCTGGGTGGCGACAAGAGTGGGAAATGCCCCATACTGGACAGTGAAGGCAGAGGCTTAGCTGCATCTAGGGTCCCAGCAAGTACCCTTCTGCCGGCTGAGTCGAAGACGTGAGCAGGGCCGGCAGGCTGGGTTGTGTGCGGTGACCACTCTCATCTGCGGGTCCCCAGCCCAGGCAGTCCCTTTTTCATGTGGTCTCTGGCTTCCTCCACAGTTGTGCCCAGGATCACCTTCTGCCCCCAAACACTTTCCTCTTCTCCGTGTCTCATTGGTCTTTATTGTGACACATGCTGGGGTCCGTGCTCTTCAGCAGCATCCTTTTCGATCCTTGTTTGGAAGTCAAACTAAAGAAAATAAAACTAAATGTTGACTGTTTCTTTCTCTTTCAACCTGGATATTCTGACTGCATTTTCTACTTGCCTTTTTAAATAGATATAAGTGTGATATAGGGAATCTAAGGGAGAATTCCCATCCCAGGGAAGTGGACCTGTGTGTGTCAGAGCAGGAGGCTGAAGCATGTACTAAAATCCCAGCCATCAATGTTATACCCCTTCTGGGCTATTCTTCAGTTTGCTGTAATAATAGGATGTTTTCAAAAATGTTCACATCAGTAGACAGAGTGCTATTTTGATGGGACTCTGAAGTCAATTCATATATGGGCAAGTCAGAGATACAATGGGAAAAATCACTGGTGCTTGGGAGATTCTAAAATATTGGCATTGTACTTAAAATTCCAGAAAAAAATGGATGCTTGATGGAGTTTCAATGTTGGGCAAGAGTCGCGTTTTGTTTTGTCTTGCTTTGCTATTCCCAGCTGACTTTTCAAATCCCTAGCTCACATAGGGAATTTTGGCTATCCCTGCCAGTTACCATTCTGACTGGACCCTGAGAGGTACCCTGAATAAAGCTCGAATAGAGCAGCAGGTCAGTAGTGTGTCTGTCCTGAAAGGTCCCCTACCAAACAAATAAGACTGGGTCCACACAGACCAAAATCCAGTCCAGATGGGATCACTCTCCATGTACAACACAGCCACTTCCCCTCGTCTCACTTCATCACGTACCCCAATCTTCATATTTATGACCCCTGGGCCTCGCTGGCTTTCTGGCTGTTTCTCAAGCACCCCAAGGTTGTTTTACCTTAAAGTTCTGAACCTGCCATTGGCTCTGCCTGGAATCCTCTTGCTCGGATCTGTGCATGGCTGGCTTTTCCATATCGTTCAGGCCACTCCTCAGAGAGGCCTCCCTGGACACCAGGCTATGTGCCAGAACTTTCCCTTCCCACGTCCACGGTTTACTGTCTTCATTGCAGTTATTACTATTCTCATTTATTCATTCTTTTACTGCCTCACCCCCACTAAGATGTCAGCCTCATGAGAACAGAAACCTTGACTTACTTGTCCATTGCTGTGTTCCAAGAATCAACAACAATGCCTGGCGCATAGCAGACCCTCAAGACATGTCAGTTATGTAGGTGAGGGAAAGGGAAAGGATGGCAGTAGGTGACATGTCCAGCACTGCTGTATGCAGGAGTCCGTGGCTCCAGTTATCCAGAAGAGGCCACAGACTTGCTTGTCTTTTGCAGGTCTCCAGAAAGTACATCTGGGCATTAGCACAGCCATTCTCTTGCCAGGAATTTGGTATTTTGGCCCACAGCTGAAAGAAAGAATTATAGAATCATGTTGACAGTTGTGCCTGCCATGTACCTACTGGCTCTCAAGATAATGAGGGAGCGCCATGGAGCTTTCTGGCACCACAACCATTTCCCAACCTGCTTCTCTCACGGCTGGCCCATTTTTAATGGCTGCAGTCTCTTTCCTTTTCTTTAAAGTGTTATTCACAGCCTGGGGCCTGTTCTGTTTTCCAGAGTTGGAAGATGGTTTGGGGAAAATTGAGGAGTCTTCTGGCAATGTCAGAGATTCAATTTCTGGTCTTGGTTCTTTCCAAGACTATATGGTAGATTTTATGAAGATCAAAGGCAATCACCATTCATGTGCTTGTTGTGGTGGGTTAGACCTAAAACATCCCCCAAAAGTTTCATAAATTTGGAGAGCGACTGGATCATGGGCGCACTATACTCATTAGTGAGTTCAGTGCTGTTGGGAGGCGGGGCCTGGTTGAGAGTGGCCCCAGCTCCTCCCTTCTGTTTCCTGGCTGCCATGGGTTGACTGGCTTTTCTCTGCCATGACCTTCCACCACGCCCTTTAGCCCCTGAAATGGTGAGCCAAAATAAGCTTTTCCTCCTTTAAAGTCTGGGTGCTGGGTGTTTTTTCCCAATGACAGAAACGTGATTAATCCTTTCATTGACAAGAACTTTAGAGCTGGTGAAACTGTCTCTAGGGTCAACTGTTCGTGACACGGCTAAGGAACAAGGGTCCAGCTTTTCTTGAAATAGATTCAACTGTGTTGCAGGGTAGGCGGCCAATATTTTACCCCCTAGGAAAACAATTCTCCAATAAAATTGGTTATTTTTCTTTTTAAAAATTATCTGTGGGCAACTGGTGGGTATTTTTGAGTATTTTTAAGGATTTGGACCAAATGGAATGAAATATTCAGAAATGTTCACACCTATTTTATCCCTCATGAAAATGAGATTGAAAATAACCTAAAAGAAAACATAACACCATCGGCTTTCCCATCATAAACACATGCGGCTCGGCACCTCTCCGATGTTCCGTGAGGTGAAGGAGCCTGGAGTTTAAATTTCATTTGCATGCCATCCCACTGTGATGGGAAATTATTTCTCCTTGGCCAACTCTTATCCTGCAGATCGTTCTAAAATCAGATTACAGCAGCTTGTTTTGATTGATTGAAAGACAGTTAGTTCTGCCTTTAAAAAAAAAAAATCACTGATGTTTCTCACCTGTGAGTACAAAGCTTAGAAAGCAACACTTACTTGTGAGTTTCTGGGGGTTTTTAACAAGAAGCTGGGCAGGAACAACGCCTACATAAGCGGGGGGACTTTTTACAATCATGAGTAAATCTGTCAAATAACCTAAGAATCACAGGATTTCATTAAATGCAATTAAGTGGATCTGTATAGCATTGAGCACCCACCAAATGTCAGGTTCTTCCAGGAGCTGCAGGGGACGAAACTTGAACAGAACAGGGAGGTTTGCACTCAACAAGCCCAAGGAAGCCCATCCTTTGCCTCCGCCCCACGCTCCAGCCCGGAAAAATCACATAATGTGTCTACTCTGTATGTTTCCTAGTCTGCAAATGGTAATTTTACTATTTTTCTGGCAAGGTTTTGGGGGCAATCAGAGATCATATATGTGAAGCTCCTAGATGAGCATGTAGCTCAGGTAAAGTGAGCTCTAGGGTGTGGCAGCTGCTGTCTGGGTTTGTTTTGCCCTTCCAGGGCCCTTCTGTCCAGCCACATTCCTGATGGGGAGGCAGACAGCTTGCAGCGGTTCTGAAGTTTATCCTCCAGGAAGGTGACCTTGGAGGAGCTGCACCAAGACAAGCTGCTGAGGCCTCTTCTGGCCCTTGGTCTTCAGAAAAGCCTGCCTCCACGAAGGGGGTGATTCAGGGCACGGGGCAGAAACTCAGGCAGCGCAGAGAGAAGCGCTGTGAAGGCGGGAGGGGGGAGGCTAAGAAAGAAAATCCTGGATAATGTGTTTAATTTGATCCGTTCCCTGGAGTCATTAAAATGCATCTTCCTCTGGACTCTAAAATTCTTGAGCTGAAATAATCAGTCCAACAGGCTTCTCTCTCTCTCTCTCTCTCTCTCTCTCTCTCTCTCTCTCTCTCTCTCTCTGTCTCTCTGTCTCTCTCTCTCTCTCTATTTCCCCCTGAAAGTAATAGAAGCCTACTACTTTAGGATGCGCTGGAAATCCTCAGGCCTGTTGAAATACTGCCCTCTTGTGTTTCAAGATGGGCGCAACCTCTCTGGGAAATGGCTCCTTCCACCCAGCTTCTTATCGGATACACTCTGAAGGAGGTTTCCAAATTATTTACCCCATGTGAGGGAGTAGGATGGATACCAGTGTCAAATTCTCGCACAGTAAAGAAAATCTGGAGCAGACGTGTCTGTTGCTCACTTTCAAGGGATCCCCAATTGAAATCAGAAGGAATTGTGAACCTCTCCAGCAGCCTCTCTTCAAAGGATGCAACTACTTAAGAGAACTAATTTCCTCCTTGCTTCCCCCACTCTGTGCACCTCTCCTCTGATTTCTTCGTTTCTGCCTTCCATTTATTGAGCAGCTACCATGGTAAAGCAGTCAGAACATGGGATGTGGAATCAGACACTCTGGGTTCACAGCCTGGCTTCACAGTTAACCATTTGTGCAAACTTAGGCTGGTTGCTTAATCTCCCTATGCCTCTGCTTTTTAACTCTGTAAAACGGGGATTGAATGGTAGCTTCCTTGTATGTTCTCCAGATCCCTGAGATTAGACTACACTTACAGCACTTAGCAAAAGACCTGCCACACCACAAACACTTAGTGACAGAAGTTACTATTAGTCATTATAACATTTTCCTATGGCTTGGGCTTTGTTCTAGACCCCAGGGATGCAGCCGGAGAAGACAGACATGGTCCCTGTCCTCATGAAATTTATATCCACAAATCCTGGGCTTCAGGCTATTTGGGATTTTACCCAAACTGAAGGGCAAAGGAAGAGTGAGGTTCTCAGTGTATAAAAATAAATCCAAAAGGTGGGCTGGGGATTTAGCTCAGTGGTTAAAGTGCTTGCCTTGCAAGCACAAGGACTCGAGTTCGATTCCCAGCACACACACAAAAAAAAAACTCCAAAAGGAAAACAATTTATGATAGCTAAAGAACCCACTAAATCCTTGTGCCAGTTTTTCCCAAATACATCCAGGTAAGTCTGTAGACATTTTGGAAAGTTCTTTATTTCTCAAAAATCATTCATGAAATAAAATTTTCCTTCCAGTTCCAGGCTTTGTCCACATCTTTAACTAAGGGCAAAATTAGTCTTCAGGATGGCAGACTATCGAGCTCTGGACTTGAATCATGCTTGCCTTCCTCCAGTTATAATTTTACTACTCTGTGCTGCGGAATTACACTCTCCAGGAGCCTGATGCTGAAATGTATGTGTTGCTGCACCTGTTCACTACTATTATTCATTCATTATCCATTATAATTCATTAACACCAGGTATGAGGTTGATTTATTAAATCTTTCATAACTTCATAGCTAAAGCTGGGGAAGCTCAGAATAAGTACATTTTAAAAAATAACTTTCTCTAATCTTAAAATTAATACATCTTCATTGTGGAAAATATAAATAATAGAAAAACTCTAAAGACGAAAATAATCCCCATCATCAAGAAATATTAGTCTTAGCACTTGATTCTTCTTCCTGGGTACATAATTACAGATTTACCTGTAATTCAAAGGTCAGCTGGAATTTCAAGGATTTTGAAGTCTGGATCAAATGACACCCCTTCCTTTCCTTGTAGAAACCCGAAGCCCTCCCCCAAATTTCTGCAGCTCGTTGATGAGTTTGCTTTCTCACAGTTCACTCTCGGTTCCAATTACTGCCCCACTGATGTTATCTCTTCTCATTATCAGGTCTACCACTTCCTCCCAATGCACGCAGCTGTGCATGTGTGAGTGCACACATACACATGCACACACATACACACACACAACTTTTGCCTTTGGTAAAGAAGGCTCAGGGAGAGAAGTGCACATTGTAGCACAAGCTCCAAATAAAACATCAACCAGACTCTGACAGTGCCCCTCGGCCACCACCATCGCCTGAAGAGTTCCCCCAGCTACCGCGTGTTCCGCTACTCAACCCTAAGCTCTCTGTCCTTCTTCATGGTTTTTGTAGCGAACTTTAGTCATTTCCCAGTCTCACTCAGGCTTCTACTAACTCTACTTACCCTCTCACCTCCCCTTCTCACCTAGGCGCCTACAGCATCATTTTCTAAAGTGAGGATAGTTCCTCCCTTAGAGTAATATCACTGTCAGTAGTTAAAATAATGACATTTCCAAATCTATTCCTTTTTAATACTGTAGCCATTGTATGGTTTTGTAGTCTTTTAAAAATTAATATTGTGAGCATTTCACCAGGCCAATAAAGTTTACTCAAAATTTACATAACACTTTGTTATCAGGATGAGTCAATGTACGAGGGGGAAGGGCTGAGCCGGGACTCGAGAGGAGCGAGCCTCCACGCACATGGGAGGACCGAAGTTAATTATAAGGGAGCACGATGCTCCTGTCTCCTGAGAGAAAGGGGCAGCGTATTATAAAGAGGCCTGCAGAAATAGGAAACGTCCCTAGAACATTCCATAATTTAGCTTAGGCTCAGCTCTGTTAAAGGGTGGGACAAATATTACCCTCCACATAGCTTTTGCTGAGACACTAAAAATTTAAGATATTCTGAATGTGACTGAAGGAAGAAAGTGATGGAATAATAAATCCAATTTCTTTAAGGTAACACTGCATCAATTGTGATCTGTGTTAATGTACCACATAGTATGTAGGCACAGTTGGAAGTAGACACAATTAAGATGGAGTTCTGGAAAAAGTGATGCTTACACAGCTTCATACAGATTCTGAGTACTAGACGCTTTAGTAGGGTCTTTGCTGAATATGCATTAGTATAATTGTATATAGAGGGGTTTTTTCACTCAAAACTTTATGAAAATAAGAAAAGAATTGGATGGCAATGTCTGGGCCCTTGCAAGAAATTATACCCATATGAAGTTTATCACAGATACACTGCAGTGTTTCCTAATCATCCATTCTGCTTCACCCATTGGGACTTCAGAGGAACAGTGCTTGGCATGGATACAGTGGACCTTTCTTTGTTGTATCTCACACTGCTGTTATCCCCACCACGAGGCCGGGGATACATGTACACTTGCTTCAGGATCCCATAAAATCAGATATTTCAAATACATCCTTTCGGTTTTGTTTCGTATTTGTTTTAGTTATGTTTTTCTAAGCAATTTCTATGAAAGGGTTATGGAAAACCACTCAAAACTCCTTCTTGGTCTAACTTTTACCAAAAAACATTTTTTTTTTTGCTTCACTTAACCATAGCCTTGGCATCCCCTCCTTGGCTCTGTCCCCTGAGTTCTTCTACTTCATTACATTTCTGATTCAGACCCTCCATTTGGGATCTGTTCATGGCGTTTGGCCAACCCCTAGAATCCACAGAGATGCTGTGACTTCTCTGACTTTGCAAGCCTTAGTCTTGAAACTTGCTTTCAGACTCTCATTGTTCTGCATTCACAAGCCAGAGGCCAGCCCTGTATCCCTTCTTACTATTTTGATTGTCTCCACATAACAAACCGCACTAAAACTTCATGGCCTGAGACAACACTATCATTTGCTTGTTTCTGATTCTAAAATTTGAGCAAGTCTCAGCAGGTGTAGCTCATCTCTTTCCAATTGCTGTCAGTCAGGACAGCTTCACCAAAGTTGGAAAATCTGCTACCAAGACGGCCTTACTGCTGTGTTGCCGGGCTGGTGTCGGCAGGCAGCTGGGGCTGTCAGCAGAAACTTGAGTTTTCTTCCATGAGTTCTCTCCATATGGCAAGCTTGGACGTCTCTGTGGAATGGCCGTCTCAGGATAGTTGGATTTCTTACCCAGAATCGGGCTTTCTCCAAAGAGCAAAAGTGGAAGCTGCCAGGCCTTCTTAGTGCATGAGTTTAGAACTCCCAAGTATCAATTCCCTCACATTTTAGTTATCAAAGGAGTCACAAGTTCAGTACAGGTTCAAAGGAAGGCAAAATGGACTCCCCTCGTGGTAGGAAAGTGGTATGTGCAGCAGGAAATGTTGTTGCAATTGCCTTTGCAAACAACACATTTAGAATTAATACACGACACATGCCCGTCACATCCACGCCCTTCCCACAACCAGCCTTAACTTACAAAACCTCAGCACAAAATGAGACTCGTGGACCTTGCTATACCCGGAAGGGTGTTGCACATGCACAAAAAAACCTTTCTTTCAGGAGACTTCATGAAATATGCTGCCTTCTTTTCATGAAGTCTTCTTTCAGTAGACTTCATAAAATATTAAGGCAAATGACTAGGAAATCATGCAGTTATTTCCCTGTGTGTCTAAGCTGAGCGTTCTGAGTCTATGTCTTCCACAGTGATCTTTCTCCTTTGCACTGCGACGCCATGTGTGGTCAGTTAGAGTCTCTCTTTGGCTTCCGGTCTGGTGATACGATCTCTCCCATCTGCATGGATTCCCACCATGATGCCATCTGCTGTTAGGGCCTCATCAGAGGCCAGATGGATGTGCCAAGGTCGGACTTTTAGCCCCCAAAACTGCTAGCTAAATAAATTTCTTTTCTCTCTACAAAGTAGCCCACCCCTGACATTATACAGTATGAATAAATAACAGACTAGTACAGCCAGGATAGCTAGGGGATCAGATGGGACTAACCACTGCAGTGCCTACATGTGGGTTCTCCAACATCGTGGTTTCAGGGTAGCCAGACTTGTCACACACTGCTCTCTGCCCCTCCCACGCCCACTGAAATGAGTATTCCAAAAGAAACAAACACAAGCTTATGGCTTTTTGCACTTACATTTAGAAGTCACCCATTTCCCTTCAGCCACAATCTACTCATTACTATAAAGTCATAAGTCAGTTTGGGTTCAAGGGAGGGGAATCAGGCACCAACACTCCAACTCATTTTTCTTCTCAGTACTGGAGAGTCACACTAAGCTACTTCCCCGGCCTTTTTGCTATTTTTTATTTTGAGACAGGGTCTCACTAAGTTCTCCAGACAGGACTAGAATTTGTAATCCTCCTGCCTCAGCTTCCCAAAGTGCTGTGATTACCGGCATGTACCACAACACCTAACTCAGATACCACCTTCTCTAGAAGAGCTGGTGAGACATGTGACTTTGCAGCTGTCTTTCTAACGTGTTCTTTGCCACAGCTAGTTCACACGTTAGCAAGACCAAAGTTGGATGAAGTGTGCCATCCATTTCTGCAGGTCAGTCTCCTATTCCTCCTCCTTTTGGTTAGCCTTTTCCTTAGAGTCTACCATGGTCTCTGGTAACTTCCCCTCCCCAAGCCCACATCTGTCTCACCCTCAACATTTCCCTTACAAAGCTCACCCATTTTTTTTTACAATGATCACATTCATTACATTTATTCTGTACCTATACATGATGTATCTTGGTTCTCCCCCCTCCCCCACCCCTTCCATCTGCTCCCTCCCTCCCTATTTACAGCAGGTTCATTCATCATTTTCCATA
>PVJO010020359.1:0-32133 GCA_004026905.1 Hystrix cristata
CACCTACTATGCTCCAGGTGTGTAGCAGGCAGCACAAAGGTGCCCAGGGATGAATGGGACACAGTTCCTATCCTCTTGGAGTGCTCACTTTGGCTGGAGAGAGAAGCAAGTCATCCAGCAGGTACTACGGGAGCCTCCTAGAAAGGCAAGATGAAGTCCAGTAGGGCTTCAGGGCAGCAGTGTGAGACTCAGGCCTGAAAGCTAAGGAGCCTGCAGAGATATGAGATAGAGATACAAAGGCCAAAGGACGAACACCAGCCAGGCGGGGCGGCGCAGCACCCCAGGGGAGTGCGGGAAAGTGAAGACCTCTGGAGTTCTGTGCGGCTGGGGATTGGATGCCCGTGGCCTCCCAGGTGGGGTGTGGGCATTGCAAACCAGGCCGGGGTAGCTGGGGTGCCGTCCTGAGGGTAGAGGGAGCCCTGGGGTCCGTGTAAGGACTGTTCTGGCCACAGAGTGGGGACGGCACGGCGGGTCCTCACACTGAGAACCTTCTGTGGGGTGGGGGAGGGCTGGGAAACACTGTGGTCTGGTGATAAGTGGTCCCCTGCGTGCCTTGTGTCACCTACTCAGCGCTTGGCTCCCTCCATCTCGGGCCCTTTCTCTCCACTCATCCCAGCCCATGGAACATTCCTCTTCCTCTTCTCTCTCCTCCCAGGAGGAGAAGCACGGGGCTGCGTGGCAGGCTCCGTGTGTGGCTGCCCTCTGCACACCACCGTGCCTTTCCACAGCAGGCCTGTGAGGCAGGCGTGGTTCCCGTGTTTCAGGGGACTGAGGCTCAGAGAGGTGACGAAACTTACTGAAGGTCACACAGCTGGGAGGAAGTGGCGCAGCTGGGACTGGGACCCAGTTCCACAGCCCTTGCGCGTTGCCGTGTTGCCCATGGCACCGGGGTCCCGTCTTTGGGAAGTCGCCCTGCTTGCTCCCGCCCAGCCAGGCTCTGGGGTGATTTCTGCCCTTTGCGTGTGTTTTGAACTGAGCACGCGCCAAGTCTCAGACTCACCCTGACCACATTTCTAAAAACAGAATTACCTGTATGGCCTGAAAAATCATTTTTTCCGTCCTGTTATTTATGTAGGTAAAGTCTTAAATAGTCTAGAATGAGACCACAGGACATATTCACGTCACCTGATACTAGGGCTGTCCCGAGAGCTCAGGCCACAGTCGCTGCACAGAGGAACTTGCTCCGTGGCGGTCTGCACGCTTCGGCTGCCCACACTGAGAGATGCTGTCTTGGTCAGGCAGAGTTCAAATTCCACCCATCCTTGTAACTGCTCGGCGGTCCATGTAGAGCTGCTGGGCGGGATCTAAAGAAACCTTTTATGAATCAATGAAAGAAGGGGGAGACTCTTCCTTGGCTTGACACCAAGGTCATCCATTGTCTATCCCTCCCTCCTTCCTTCTCTTTCTTCCATCCATCCATCCATCCATCCGTCTATCCATCCATCCATTTGTCTATCCATCCATCCACTTATCCATCCATTCTTTCAGCAAATGCAGTTTAAGCTCCAGCCCTGAGCCACGCCTGGCTTTAGGTGCCACAGAAGCCGTGGGATGGCATGAACCTCACCGATGACCTGGAGGTGCCACTATCCAACCAGGAAGACAGACACCAAGCAAATTCTCTTGCCAGTGCCCAGCAATGAGAGACAGAGCCAGCCCGGGCGGGGTGGGGGGGTCTTTGCTGTGAATCTGGGGGTGAGGTGTGGTGAGGGGATTTAGGAGACCAAAGGCCAGAGTCCACGCCTTGCCCTGCGAGTGACCTAAGGCTTATAGATCATGGTCTGTAGCAGGAGGAGCTGGACCCCAGGGCCTCCAGGTCCTTCGCAGGCCTGCTGGGTGTGGCTTCCCCCTCCTTGGGTCGCCCTCGCGCTATCTTCCTTTTGTCTCGTGGGCACTTGGGGTCCCAGGGAGGCGGCAGGTGCTGTCCGGCCTAGTCACACACTTGCCTTCACATCATCCGCTTCCTGCAGAAGGAGCAAGCTGGAGAGGGGCACGCACTGCCCTCTGGTGGAAGCTTCTGGCCAATCTGTCCCCCTGTCCTGCTGGGTTTTACCTCAGTGAATCTTAAAGCAGTTATTGAGTCCCTTCTATGTGCAGTGGGAGTAAAGGGGGGCGGCAGGGTGCAGGGAGTGCGGCTGAGGCTCGTGCCAGTACAGGAAATGCAGGCTCTGTGCAAACCCGTGTGGCTTGCTGAGCGCCTTCAAAGGGACAGCAGCCGGGGGGCGCGCTGCCGTATGGGCGTGCCAACCACGGGCTTCCTCCTGGTGCCAAGGGCCCCTCTCTGGTACTGCCCAGCAGTGTGGCGAGGGCCCCTGCAGCAGGGACATTGCAAGGAGCCAAGACTTCAAAGGCCCGAGGGCGTGGGGATGCTTCCACTGTCTAGTGTAGTTGTCAGCGGCTAGGCAGGACCTGTGTGGCCCTGGGAAGTACACACTATTACACACAGACACAAGTGGGCACACCAGAGATAAACAGGCTCGCTCCTCTGGGAGTAATGGCTTCCCATCACAGGCGGAATTCAAGGGCGTCTGGTCACATGGGATGAGATGCTGTAGACAGTCAGCCACATAGACCTGTGTCCTTTCTCCTCAGCCCCTGGGCCAGGCCGATGCCCGACTGAGCTCTCAGGTAGCCTGGCTCAGCCTGTCTTCCCAGAAGTCTGCCCAGACGAGGCAGCTGACCAGGGAAAGTCTGAATGCTCCCTGCAGACTCTAGGTATGGTTAGGCCGCATTTATTCAGGTGCCCATTTCCTGTCCCCCAAGTGGGCTCTGGGCTTCACGAGGACTGTGTGGGCCTCGAGTGTCTTCCACAGCAGCCATCGCTCCCACCCCGGGTGCTGAACAAATGCTCCATGCCGACTGGAGGCATTTTTACCTTCGCTGCCTAAGGGAAGCGTGATTTGGATGCTCGCTAGATGGGGGGGACAGAGACGCAGCCCACGAATGCCCACGGGCTCCTCATTTCTAAGGCGGCAGAGGCGGCAGACAGGGGTGAGCGCTGCTGAGGCACGTGGCATGGGTTCAATCTCCAACCCTGACACTTTCCACCTCTGCGGCCTTGGCTGAGTGACTTGATCTCGCCATGCCTCAGTTTCCTCAGCTGTAAGACAGTATAAGAATCCCTGTCCGAAAGGACTGAGGTCAGGATTCAGTAGGTTAATACACAGTTTCCCAAATCTCCATGTGTGTGTGGCTTTCTGGGAGATGGTGCTTTTAAAATGCAGGCCTGGGTGGTCTGAGATTCTGCCTTGCTGACAACTCTGGGGACCCCGATGCTGCTGGAGATTGAACCATGCTTGGCACAGCTGGGAATGAATACAGAGTGCCGACAACAGGACCCGCCACACAGGGAGGGCTAGAAGTGTTAGCCCAGGTTGCCTGGCACCTCAGGGGAGACCGTAGCTTCTAGAACATTCTGCCTTGTGAGCATTCTGTCCTTTGCATCCCTCGTGGTGCTCAGCTCAGCAGTGCTGAAGGCCCTAATGTCAGCAAGGTGGCTTCTCTGAGCTCCTCCGTGGTCTCTATCCCGGGCCCTGCGGAGGGACAGGTGATGGGGACAGCACGAGAGGGCAGAGAGAAACAGGAAGAGGGCCCACTCTGAGTGACCGCGCTCGCTGTGGGGTGTGCTTCACAGCCAAACCACACACCTCACAGCTCTGCCGCCCCCGCTACCTCTCTGCCCCCTTGTTCCTGCCGCCCCTGCTTCCTGCAGGAAAAGTGCAGGTGACTTTGACCAGGCGACAGCAGCACCCTGGAACCACAGGCCTGAAGCCATCGGCCACATCCTGCTGACCAGAACGCCCCATGGTCCCTCCTTCACTCTCTCCCCTCCTCTACCCTGGTGCACTGGCCGGGCCCGGCTTGGGGAGGAGAGGGAGCCGGGGTGCCCAGGTGCTTCAAGGGGTTTGCATGCTGGGGCGGAGGGATGCTGGGTGGCAGACTGTGTGTCACCTCTGCCCGGGTCTGTGGCAGAGGCACTGGTCCCAGGGCTGCTGCAAGGGGTCCCGTGTGGCACCCTGCAGAAAGCACCTGAGTGAGAAGCAGGGCAGGACTCCTGCTCGGTGCCACCTGAGGCTGCCCAAACTCTTCGTCTGGGGTCTCTTGGCAGTGAGCAGCCCTAACACAGAGGAGTGAGCTGGTCTCAGTGATCCGCTGACCTTGCCCAGTGAGAAGGTGACACAGCCTGGTGCCTGTCTTCCCCTGCTGTGTTCGCGTCAGTGCCTGAAAGCGAGGTCGCGGGCTCAAGCCACATGTGAAGGGGTGAAGGCGACCCTGCTTAGCTTCCCCCTCAGTGGGGCACGGCTTCCGAGTTGGGGGTGCAAAGCATCTTGTGCCTGGAGCCCCTCCCAAGCACTAGAAGAGCCCCAGCTCCTGTGAGCGGGCAGGATGTCCAGTTTGGGCTCCTGCAGTCAGAGGGTGCCCTTCCTGGAAAAGGCATCCGACCAGAGCTCATCCGTGTAGGGCTGGGGAGGCCAGGCCGGACTGGGGAGCCTGGGGCCTCGGGCTTTGCTTGCTCAGCATGGTCTGGCCTCCCGCTTCTGGAATCTGGGGATTTCCTTTCCTGCATTTGGTGATATCTCCAGTAAGCTGTCAATCCAGGTCCTCCTGCCACTGCCAGGGGCTGGCATCTGGCTCATTCTCAGCCTGCACAACTCTGAGTCCTGGTGGGTGAGGCCAGGAAATGGATGGAGGTTGGTGTCTTGAAGGGGTCTTTGCAGCTGACCTTTGCAGCCGTGTGGGGTCTGGCCACCCCGAGTTCTGAGCCTCCAGTATCCTCCAGAACCTGTGTACCACTCTACATTCTTCTGGTTAGTTCTGTCTGGCTCGGAGGAGCCACAGCCTGTTCCTGTGGTCTGCAACCCGAGGTGGGGGACCTGGGTGTAGTGTGTTGGTGGCACTTCTGGGACTCTCCCATCCAGTGCTCCTGACCCAGGGAGGAGCCTCTGGCCTGCAGCGGTGTTGGGACAGAAATGAAGTGTCAAGGAAGACAGTGCGAGAGGAACGTCTTCCTCTTCTAGTTTGGTGTAGGGGTGGCGGGTGCTGATGGTTTGACGGTTGGGCAGCGTTGTGAGGAGGTAGAGGGAAATGGGCAAGGAGGGAGGGGGTTGACCTTAGAGGGTGTCTTTGGCCTCACGCAATCCCCCACCCCTTCCAGTACAGGGCATGTGGCAGGACTGTGGTCCAGGGCAGAGGTGTGGGGGAGAGGTGCGAGCCTCCTGGGAAATGAGACTTGGTAAACAGCCTGTGCCTGACCTGACCTGGTTCAGACCAGCCCGAAGGGTTTTGTGACTCTGTGGGGTGGAGGATTTGCAATGGGGTGTCTCTAACTCACTCTGAAAGTGAAACCAGCCACCCACCAAACATGGGGCCCCTGAGATTCTGAAAGCTTGGCAGCCTGTCTCTTTATTCCCCGGCTACCCTGAGCAGAAAGTAGTCAGCGGGACAGATTCAAGGCCAGCCAGCTACCGGGTGTGTGGGGGCCTCACTAGGCCTTTGGAGTTAGGCATTTAGCTGTGGAGTCTGCTGGGAAGACATCAGCTGGGGGCACAGGAATGCCAGGCAGAGGAGGCTTTTATGTCAGGCCTTGTCATGCTGCCCCTGGGGACCCGAGGCTCACACTGGCATGGGACCCACGTTACACCACTGACCCAACTTCAGGGCCTCACAGAGAGCAGCCCAGGGCAGGCACACTGCCTTTGCTGCCCTCCTGCTCGGTTCTCAGCTCACCGTCGCCCACAACCTTAAATCTGAGCCAAAGGCACGAGTTCCTGTGCTGGGCAGAGGCACCTGTGTCAGCCAGGAATTCCAGCTGCAAACCCACAGAACCCAGTCTGGCTTCTGTCATTAGAAAAAGAATTATTTGAGATATTCTAAAAATGAGCAATCTCTAGCAGGACTGCTTGTATGGGGCTTGAAATGGTCCGGAGAGGCACAATGCCCCTGATCGGCCTCCTGGACTTCTCATCTCTCTTCTCCCTATCAAGCTGTCCCGAACAGCGGTCTGGAACCACGTTTCTGATTGGAGGAGCCTGGTCACAGGGTCTGTAGTGAGGCTTCTAATTGGAGGAACCTGGTCACAAAGTTACTCCACCAAACAGTTTTGGATCTGAAATTTCTGGAAATATTTACACGGTTTTATGGAAACTTATCTATCTTTCTTTCATTCTTCTTTCTTACTTTTTTTTTCGCGCTGGGAATCGGACCAGGGCCTCATGATGCTAGGCAAGGGCTCTCTATCAGTGAGCTAGATCCCCAGCCCCTAATTGTTTGTCACAGATATACTTGTGAAGCAGTAGCACCCAGAGGGTGAGAGTTTGGCTTCGGAATGATACCGAACGGGTTTGAATCCCATCTCCATCCCTTCTAAGTCAGACAACCTTTGGCAAAGTTTTTACATATTTCTGTGCCTCAGTTTCCTCTTATATGTGAAGGAGGAACTATTAATAATTCTTACCCATGGGATATTAAGAGGGCTAAATAAAATTATGAGAGTCAGGTGTGGTGGCGCACGCCTATATCCCAGCACTTGGGAGGCTGAGGCAGGAGGATTGCCATTTGTTGTGGGCTACATAGTGAGTTCTAAACTCTCGGACTAGGGCCTCTCTAAATGTTGCCTGGTGTAATTATTTCAATCATCTAACAATACCTTCCTTTGTATCGGATGCCATTAGCCTTCAGAACTTGTTATAAATGTTTCCTCATGTGAGGCTCACCCACTCCTATGTGACAGAGAAAGCAAGCATTTATCTCTAATGACAGAAGGAATCACCTCAAAGAGTTTAGGAACGTAAGAAATTCTGGAGCCTGGGGCGGTGATGGGATGGGCTGGAAGCCAGTGGCCCGAGTAGGTCCTGAGGTAAACTGGTAGAAGAGGAAGATTTGTCCTTGGCCCCTCCCTGCTTCTCTCTTCACTGCTGCAGCCGGGCCACTTTGGGCTGTGGTCACCACCTGGATCTGGTCCTGCTGCAAAGGGTTGCTCTTCCTGTGCCTATTGCTGGGCAAACAGAGGCCATGGGTGACTTTAAGACCTGGAAGAACAAACCTGAGATAGAATTCCAGTTGCTCCTGGAAGAACCTGTGTTAGCCAGCTGTCCATTACTGTAACAAACACCCAAAGTGAGGGTGTGTCATGCTGGGAAGGGAATGTAGATATTAAACCACAGGGAGGCCAGGAACACTCAGGAGCACGCATCTTGAAACTATGCCCACGAAGGTGGAGTATCTACGCACTAACTCTCGCGTACCATATATGGGGACAGGTGGGGTGGTTATTTCCTTGACATTTCTGGTCTGTAGCTGACTCTGCAGGACAGCGTCTCTTGGTCCTGGGTAAAGAGCCTCAGAGATGCAGATATTGGCTTTAGAAGTGATAAGAAGGAAGGAAGGAAGGAAGGAAGGAAGACGATGAGCAGGAGAAAAGAGATTTCAGATTCACGGTCATTCTACCAGCCCGAGGTTTAAGATGGAGGCTTCTGATTGGAGGAGTCTGGTCACATGGTCACTGCCCTGGCCTGAGGTTTCTGATTGGAGGAGCCTGCCTGGACACATGCCTATGTCCCGCTGCAAGGGAGGTTGGAAAGTGAAGTTTTGTCTTGTCGCTTGGGGCTCAAGACTGCCTGCTCAGGAAAGATTTGCAAAAATCCTGTGCAAACATGATGTTAGATGGGTACAGAGAATGACCACTGAGAAGAAAGACTCCTAACAGAGGGATTTCCACGAGTCCCTGCCCTCGGCGCCGTCCTCCCTCCCAAAGGCCCTTTCCTCACACAGCAGCCGGCAGCCATCAGCTTGGCAGGGGAGGTGGTGGCCTTCTGTTGCGTGTAAGTTAGAATTAATGGCCAAGATTTGAAGTGAGAGGGTTTTGCATTCTTTCACACCCCAACTTTCAGCTTCTCTTGCAAAATTCAGAATTTCCTGCTGGTGTTGAGTCAAGGTCCCCAAACCCAGCTGTCTTGTAGATGGATTCTCTAGATCATCAGGCCTCCCGCCTGTCCCCCTGATGTAACTGTATCCCTTGCCTGTCACCCTGGGGGCATCTTAGCTGGGGGTCCCTTCCCTGACCCTCCCTGTAACAGAGACTGGGTCTCCTCCTTCCGTGGTCCGCGGGGCCTCGCCTGCCATTCATCACACTGCTAGGTGGCACCTGCCCTCCGCGCAGCTTCTCGCCTCCCCGCTGAATCTCGTACGGTGAATGCTTCTCCCTTTGCCACTATTCCTGATCTGTCACGCAGAGTGGAGCCCGCTTCTCTGGATGCACATGTGAGATGTTCTTGCTGTTGGGATGCCAAGAGAAGAGTGGATCCATTTTAGCTAATTGCTGATTGTCCCCAAATGCCATTTGGTCCACCATGTCTCTAGAGTACAACTGGGGTGGCCCTTGGAGTATCTCTACAAAGCTGTAGGATGGAAGTGATATCAAGAGAAGCTGGCTTTGCCCTGTCTAGGGCCTGTGTGGGCAAGGGGGCTTTGGGCAGCAGATGGGTGGCCGGTGGCCTCCACACCACCATGCTTCCCTGAGGGCCACCAAAGAGCACCCTTTTCATGAATCCTGTCCCTGGCCTGGCACCTTGGGGGCTCACACTAGCCCACACCACCCCTCTGCAGCTCAGTTTGGAATGGAAGGAACCCCCCCCTCCATTCTGGGGAGACCCTTCCATCCCACTGTGTCACGTTTCTGAAATGCCACTGCGCCTCTCCCCTCCTCCCCACCTTATTTATATTCTGGAGATGGCAGGAGGCTGACATGCCGGGTCACGAGGTGGGGCTGGCTGGAGGGTTGTTGGTCTGCATGTTGTTGGCCCGGTGGTCCCAGCCTGCCTTGCTGCTGCCCGATACCTGAAAAGGTGTCTTTCCAAGCCCCTGTTCTCTGGGGCCCCTGGTCCCACACCTGGCAGAGTGGGGGGCAGAGTGGGAGCCCATTTCTGACCCCATTTTCTGTCTTCCCCCAGCAGATCCTGTAAGCAGCGGTGACAGGCATAATCTTGTTAAAGGGACATTTTTTTTTCCGATTCTTTAATAAAAACACAAAGAAAAAAAATCACCTGTAGGCAGAGGGATGCTTCTCACAGATACTTCACAAACATCACACATCCTCCTTCCTCCAGGCGACACCTAGCTTATCTTCTGAGAAAGATCGCAGATCTCCAGGAAGCCTGCCCAGCACCAGCAGAGGTGCCAAGAACCTTCTCAAACTACCTGTTTCCCACAGGAAAGGGCCACCATCGCGGGCGCCGTCCGGGTCTGTGCACCCTCCTCATTGTCCTTGGGACAGGTGCAAGCCAGGCAGTGAGGATGGCTGGGTCGAGGGTTGGCCTCGCTGATGACCACATTGTGACGGGACAAAAGGCTTCCCTCCCTGGGCTCCATCAGCTCGCAAGGAGGGCGGCCAGGGGGTCCCGGGGGCCTAGTGACCTGGGGACACTATTGAGTCTCTGTGGCATGGTGGGGATGATCAGGGGTGGTAGAAGGGCTGGTGTTTGGGGAGTCCTGGGGGAGCTGTGGCCCCCACAAAGGGCCACATACTTTTTATTAAGGATTTAGCTCTAATTGCATTTACTTGGAGGAGGAGGTATTATTAACTGCATGTATTAGTCTGAACTTTGATTTCGTCACCTCACCACACATCAGGGGGGTACTTACGGACCCCTACCTGTTCCGTCACAGCCACTTTGAACTCCCTGTTGGTCTCATCGCCAGCCCCAGTGATGGCCACTTCCACTGCACAGTCACTTTGTCCACACTTCCCACATGGTGTCTCTGGCAGGCAGATGTTAGGAGCGGAATTGCTGTGTCACATGCCACCAATGTTGGTAGATGCTGTCTAATTGCCTTCCAGAGAGGTGGGACTGTTTCGAGCACCCACCAGTGGGTGACTCACCCTATAAACCCGCTTGCATGGCAAACTTCAAATTTATTATTAATCGCAGTGTTGTTTTTTAATTTGCATTACGATGCTGTTCTGAGAAACTCGTCATTAGGTGATCTTGTGATTGCATTGACATCGTAGTCTGCATACCGATGGGCACACGCACAGATGGCAGCGAGGTAGCTAGGCGATGTCCTCTTATGCAACCACTGTGGCATATGTGATGGAGCTGTTATGTGGCTCATGACTCCATCCAGAATCTTCACGCTCTCTGAGAATAGAACCTTAGATTCTTCCTCTTTTCCTCTTTTCTTGTATGTATGTCGGGTCACTTTCCAGGGGTCTGGATGAGTTGCATATTGCTGCACACAAACAAGATTACAACGTGGGACCCAGTAACCAGCAGGGGCTGTGAATCTGAGCTGGCTTGGGTGGGAGGTCAGGGGAGGACTGGAGTTGGTCTGGGGCCGAGCTGACTGGGAATAAGGTGACCAGTTTTGTCTTGGTTTTAGCCCGGAAAAATCCCATGTCCTAGCCCTGGGCAGAGTGGATCAGCCAGTCTCCCTGGAGTAATCTGACGAGGGACCGGAAGTGACATTGTGGAAGGACCTGGTGTATATCAGACCTGTCTGTCACTCTGGGGTTGGTACTGGAGGGAACGCTGAGGCAGGAATTACCAGAGGATCATGGGAAAACATGGGTCTTCAGATCTGGAGCTGGGGGCTGGTGAGGAGAGGGCTACTGTATGGCTCGGGGACTGGGGAGCAGGATGTCCCCCAGCAAAGTGTGGGTGTCAGCAGACCCTCCAGGAGCCAGCCACTAGATTGCTCTTTCTTGTTGTGGTCTAGTCCCCTGAGGTTCCCCTCTTACCTCATGCTCTCTGAGTTGTGGGGGGCACCCCAAAATCCTGTAAGGACTGGGCTGGGAGTCAGACACCAAACTATGCATGGGACCAAGGCTTGAAGTGGGCCACCTGTGAGGCCTGGCACTGTGGGGGAAGGACTTTCTCCAGCTGAGGACTCTGCTACTGGCAACTTTTGAGAAGCAGGTCTTAGCAGCAGGAGGAAGTGGTAGACACAAGGACCTGAGATGGGTGACAGTATCAGCTGGATGAGGGATACCATCTGGGCTGAGCAAGGGAAGTGAGACCCCAGAGAGGAGGTGGCCCGAGAGATGCCGAGGGTCTTTGTGATGGTGGAAACAGTAATGATGCCCTCAAAACTGTTCCCTTGCCCATGCAGACTCTATTTATAACTAGGCTCTCCTCCCAGACTCCTTTGCAGCTAGGTTGGCTGCATGACTCAATAACAGCCAATGGGATGTTAGGAGTAGCTAGGTAGCATTAGGGAAGGGTCCTTAACAGGCAGAGGCATGCCCTTCCCTCCTTCTTTCACACTTCTGTTGCAGGAATGAAGAGGTGGCACATGAACAGCTCTCTTGGTCTCTGAGGAGGCAGGCAAGTCCCAGTAGCAAGACAGAGTTAGCTCAGGATCGGGACCTTAGAAAGTCATCCCACAGGCTCAGACTGCCTGGCTCTCGACTTATTATATGGAGAGAAATAAAATCCTCTCTTCTTTTACAACCCTGTTTTGGTCTTCTGTTCTCTTTTGACACAGGCAGGTGGATGAGTCCTAATTGGGACACTGTTGGAGGTCTGGTTTGCCCTGGTCTAGGGGCCATGGGACAGATATAGAGGGACAAGAGCTCCAGGGAGGAGATGGAGTAGGAACCAGAGGCCACAGCACAGCTCCTGATGTTCTTCAGAAGTCAGAGGGAAGAGAACGCCAGGAGCCAAAAGCCAGGACTTCGGGGGACAGGGCTGATGGGGGTGGGGATGGGGGTGTTAGGTACCCTCGGAGTTGAGGAGGGCCCAGTTGACTTGGTCTCCATTGGGGGCTGCCTTGTAATGGGTAAGGGAAAAGTCACAGTCAGGAGGGGACTTTGAGGCCAGAAGACCCTACCGTGTGTGTGTCCCACGGCCCTGTGGAAGTGGGGTCCTTGCGTACAGTGGTGAGCAAGCTGGGGGCAGTCTGTTCACCGTGAGTCTTTGTGGGGACGCACTGGGGGAGGGTGCTCTGGGCACAGACTGGGAGGCCCGGCGGGCTCTGTCGGGCACTGCCATCGGGGGAGCTTCCGGATTCCTTGTCACGGTGCCTCAGAGAGATGCTGATGTCCTCTGGGACAGACCAGGGTGAGTCCACCCAGCTCCTCTGCCTCCTGCTTGGGTGACCCAGCAGCCTCAACTTCCTGCCCATGAGCGGGGCCAGCAGGTGCAGGCGGGCTGGTTACTGCAGGGCGACAAGCTGCATCACCCAAGCCGGTGATGTGGGGAGAGACTTTCATACCTAGGGGCAGGATCAACTTGTTTGTGACTTGTAGGTCAAGCCTGAGAATGTGTGTGTTGTGATAAACATGCTGCAGACAATGGGAAGGTGTCAACCTTTGGGGTTGGGACAGATGGTGAGACAAGAGGTGACTTTCTTTTTCTTCTGTCCCAGATACCATGCAGCCACCCAACTCTACCGGCGCCCCGCAGCTGCTCTGGGAGATTCTTGCTTTGGCTGCAGCAGCTTCAGCCACAGACCCAGCCCAGAGGACCCTGCTCTGCAGCCCTCCTCAGTCAGGTCCATGCGGGTCCTGGCCGACCCGTGAGCAAACAGTGTGGCACTGTGCTTGCACAAGCCCAGCTTTTTCCTTTATGAGCCACCTTTCCGTACTTTCAGCAGGTTCATCCCGTGCTCTGTTCCCTCTTATGCTGCAGCATACACATCAAAAATCCTCTTCTGGGCAGCATATTTTTGCCCATTCGTGATTTCTATCTTGAGTCGAGCAGGCTGAGCTGGTACACCAAGAGCTGGTAACTCTAAAAGCCTCCGAAGCTGAAAGCCACCAGCAGCCAGGAGCTGCCATCTCTGGCAGCTGGAAGAATTCCTGAGGCCTGCAGTAGCTGCTGGCTCTGAGCAACCCGGTAGGGGAGCTAACACCAGGAGCTCATAACTGATGGCATTCGAAGCTCAGAGCTGCTAATGCTAAGCGAGCTATACTTCGCCAATTTGTGATTTCTACGTGAATTGAGCAAGAACCCTCAGCTGCTTGGTAACATCTGGGAAGCACATGGGGGACGCTCCCTTTAGAGGGCCCTGAAGAAGAGGGCTCAAGAACCAGCCCATGTTTGATTTCCATCCTACATGCCGCTAAGAATTCATGGTAGCCAGTGACAATCATTAGAACAGGCTGCAAAGTGGGAGTGGAGACAGGAGGGAGGCCCCAGCGGTCCTGGCAGATGGGTGGCCACACAGCTCCGATCAGGAAGGGCTGAAGACAGCCAGCACATGTCCCTGCACCTGTGCCTGCACAGCTCCCAGGCCTCTTTGTCTCACCTGCACCCTGCCTCTTCCTTCCTCGTCTGACTTTAGGGCCAGGCCGGAGCCTGGGCTGGCTGTGCAGTCGGTAGAGAGACTGGTCACCACCGAGACAAGCAGCCCCACATCCGAGAGGGCTGCCACAGGCAAAGCTGATTTCTGTCACGGTACAATACAGTGTGAATTGCCAGGAGGTGAGAAGGATCTATCCTTTGGGGGGGCTCCCTCTCTTGATTCTGGCAAGGGAGGGGAGGAGAGGAGATGGAGAGAGACGAGCAGAGGGAGAGAGATGGAGAAAGATGGGGAGAGAGGAGGGAGGAATAGACAGAAGCTGGGAGAGGGTGGAAGAAGATCAGAGAAGCAAGTGGGCTAAAGGTGCGATTTTAGGGCTCCAAGCAGAATAAGTTCCTACCCTCACATTGCCCATCCAGGCTTAGTCCCCGGCCCCACTTCTCCACAAAGGAGGATGGGAAATGGAGTCCAGAGTTGCTCTGGAGGAGTCTCCTGCAGCCCAGACACTTCCTGGAAAAGACGCAGAGGTTGTGAGGAGTTCCTCTCTTTACCACCTGAGGCATCTGTGCTGGCCCTTGGCCTTGGGTGGGGGTTTTCCCTCCTCACTCCATCTCCCGCTTTGTTCCAGGAGCCTAGATGAGTGAGGCCACCCTCATGCCATCTGTCCTGGGGAACCAGGGCTCGCCCATCTCCTTCGTATCTGGCTTGGCCTTTGGGCATCTTGGACGCTTCAGAAGTACTTGTTGAATGAATGAAAGAAGGATGGAGGAGGAGGAGGAGGAAGAGTCCCAGTCTGTACCCGCCAGGAGGGGTGAGATCACCCCTGAACAAGGCTGCGCTTGTCACAAGCTGGATCTGTGACTTCTGGCATTGCCTGGGGCCGTGTTTTTTCTTTGTAGATGCTTCTAAACCTTTTAACTGAATGGTTAAAGGGGAAAGAGAGAATAAGTTTGAGTGTGCCGAAGGATCTACAGCGCAAAACCTCACTCCTACCCCTTGCCTGCTTCCATCCTGGGGGAGCCTGCGATCCAGGCTTCCAGAGAAACTTCCAGAAATGTCCTCTGGTGAACGGTGGCTGGTATTCTCCTGTGCTGGTGGTTGTTCTTGTTACCATCTCCTCCAGCTGGAAACCCTTTCAGGGGAGAAGGGAAGGGGCGGAGGAGAGAGTCTCAGTCCCTTTTCTGTTACTGTGACTGCACACTGGGTGATTTATGGAGAGCAGAGCATTACTTTGCTCATGGTTCTGGATACCAGGAGCCCAGAGCACCATGCTGGGCCCTGGCGACCCTGCCCTGCTGCAGCATCACATGGCAAGATGGAGCAAGTGTGCGAGGTTGGTTTTTCTCTCTTTTTATAAAGCCACTAATGCCCTGATGGGGGCCCCACCCTCATGACCTCATTTAACCCAACGGCCTCTAAGACTCTCCACTTCTGGATGCCGTTAATGTCGGAATTTGGGAACTAAGTCTCCAACATATGAACCTCTGTGGGGCACTGACCTGGAGTGCAGACTGCCTATGTGGAGCCACAGCCGGCGAGTTACAGAAGCTGAGGTTCAGCGCTCTTGCTGTTACAGGCGGGAGCTTCCACCCCTCATTTTACAGGTGTGGCAGCCGAAGCACAGAGAGGCCAAGGTCACCCAGGGTCACCCCTCTGCTGAACATCCGGACTTCACCCACTCATCCTGGGCAATGCTGCCTCATGCCTCTCCTTCCCCGCCTCTCTTCAGGGGTTCACGGGAGAGAGCTGGGCTTGGTTCTCTTTTGGGATCTCACTTGCTCACATCCATAAAACCTTTCAAAGTGAGGCCATTGAAGTCGGGGAGGGAGAGCAGAGCCCTGGGGATGGAAGTACTTTGTGGACCTATGACGCTGCGCAGAAATAGATGGCACATTTTTACTCCATAAATACTCATTAAAATAGAAAAGCCATGAGCTGGACCTCCTTATATCCCCAAAAGAGGAAAAGAGCCAGAGATAAGGGTACACACATATAATCCCAGTATTCTGGGAGGCTGAGGCAGGAGGATCACAAGTTCAAGCCCAGCTTGGACAATTCAGTAACTTAGCAAGACTCCGTCTCAAAATAAAAAATGAAAAAGACTGGGGATGTTGCTCAGTGTGATGGCCTTGGTTTCAATCCTCGGTTCCTCAAAACAAACAAAACACAACACAACACAACACAAGAAAAGGGTTAGGAACCACCATTTGACAGGAAGAGAGAGATCTAAAGTGACCAATAAGTGGCCATCAAGTTGCTCACGGAGCCCTAATGGATAGTCACCTATGAATGCTAAATTGAGTAAGGGGCTTCCTGCAAGGCCGGATGAAAAGGGGCATCTTTATGAGACGGCTGTGTCACAGGCCAGGACGAAGTGGGGCACACGAGGCATGCTCTTGTGAGGCCTGGTGGGGTTGTGGGGGTGTGTGTGACTGCATGGCAGGTGAGGCTTGGTGGCTTGTGTGAGATGGGCACACAGAGGACCAGCCCCCCGGGCTCCTGCGAGTGTGCACGCGTGTGTGAGTGTGTGCACTGCCACACACCAAGTGAGCGGCCGCCCCTGCGTGGGAGGGAGATCTTATCGCCTAGGTGCTCGAGGAGTTTCGGGCTTTCTCACCATCCTCACTCCCCGCCTCCCAGCAGCCCGGGCCCCTCCAGGCTCTGCACAGGAAGTGGGCCGGCCCGGGTTTCAGTCTTTGCCGGCCCTGCAGCTGTCTCTTCGCTACCTGGGCTGCTGGAGCTGGAGATGGCCGAGGTCCCAGCAGCAGGGAGGACGGCAGGGAGCGCAGGGCCACAGCTTCATGTCTTAGCCAGGTGATGTCCCCTCCCCTGCCCTCCCCTGCCCTCCCCTGCCCTCTGGGAGCATGACTGGGAAGACAACCTGCTCCGACCCCATCGCTGATCGCCCGATCGCCTGGGGGTGTCTGCCTGAACTCTGATTCCCAGCCTCATCCTAGACTCTCCCTGGGGATGGGGTGGCCCTGAGCAGAAGCCGGTCACTGCTGCGCCAGGCCACCTTCCTTCCCGGCCCACCCTGGGGGACTCTAGGGCCCCAATGCAAAGAGGCAGAGGAGGAGGTGGGATGCTGGACGGGGTTCAAGAGAGGATTTGGGAGGTGGGGTGGGGAGATGGGGGCACCCTGCGCGCAGTGCTCCTTAGGAAGCTTGTGGGTGAGGGAGGAGAGTGGGGTCTCCCTGTGACCCGGCCGTAAAGTTGGGTGCTGAGAGGTCTCTCTGGTGCCCTGGGCTCCGGTCATGTAACTAGGGCCGTAGCGTGTCCAGGGGATGGGAGCCTAAGCTCCCAACCTGAGCTGTGTCTGTAGCACCTCGGGGTGGCGTGGGTGGCTGGGGGAGGAGCGGCGTGTCCCCAGAGTCCCCACTCTGCTCCCCACAGCCAGGATTTCACACCTTGCCGAGAGATGCGGCTGGAGTTTAGCAGTGAGAGGCATGTGCTGTGTGTGTATGTGTGTGTGTAGTGAGCTGGGCTCAAGTTTGGAAGCCAAAAGAGACACACCTCCGGTTACTGTCCCGCCCCAGTCCACTGTGTACCCCACAGTCCAGTGGGGGTTCAGGCTGCCCCCCCGACAGGAGGCTGACCTGTGCCTCGGTCTCCCCATCTGGATGGAGGAGTAGCACTAGAAATGCCTCCCCAGGGGTGCTGGGAGGATTACACGCTGTGACCCCTCCTGAGTGCCAGGGCTGGGGCTGGAGAGGAGAGTGGGCGTTAGTCATCCGGCGTGTCTGGTCTTCCTGGCCGTCATCATCATCTTGCTGGAAATCAGGTGACGGCATCTGAGCAGCCCCGAGCTCCAGCTCTGACACTAGTGACGGGGATGACAAGCCCCAGATCGAGGCTTGTGGCAGGGACATAATGAGTCAGTAGCTGTGAGTGGGCTTGTGGCCGTGCCAAGCCGGCTGGTGCGCATGTGTGGGGGCAGTGCTGGGAACAGAGCGCTGGAAGGTCAGCGGTCCCGGGTTCTATTTGCTGTCACCTGAGGCTGGCCTCTCCTGGGGGTGACTTTGGGCAGGCTCCTGTGCCCTCCGGAGACTCAGTTTCCCTCTTGAAAACAAGGATACAGCCTTGTGGCTGCTAGGAATCTTCCAGCCTGACCCCTCTAGCACCCGCGGCCTCCCCTCGCCTTCCCCTCGCCCTCCAGGTGTGCAACCTCTGCACCCCTCTGGCATGGGCAGCGGGATAGACTCCGCCGTGCTGCCGCCGCCTGCCGCTGCCAGCTGCTGCCTGCTGCGTGCCTCTTTGCTGGGGCCTGTGGTTTGACCCTGACCTTCTGGTGATCTTGCACCCTTTGCCTCCCCAACCCGGGGTTATGTCCCAGGTCCCTCCTGGGCACAAAGTTGCCCTGATGGCCGAGCCTGGCCTGGGGGACCCCTTACCAACGATGTACAGTGGCCAGCCCCAGGGCAAGGCTGACATGACCGGGCCGTGTGGGGCACAGGAGGGGCTTCAGCAGGAAGTGGCCCCTTTGTTAGGCTCTGCACTCTCTGGGGTCCCAACCTTGTGCCCCTTCTGTTGGGGGGATCCAAAGAAAGAGGCAAGTGGCCGCTGTTCCAGGGAGCATATTCTCCTGTGGGGACAGTGGGCTGAGCCCAGGGTGGGGGCCTGTGTCTGGGAGGGACTGGGGCAGGCGGGGCACCGGAGAGGAGGCCTTGGGGAAGCCTGGCCATGACCCACTCGGGAGCCCGCTCCTGGGCTGAGAACAGTGAGAGGCGCCGCTGTGACACGCTGTCACAGGGCTTGGCACAGAGCAGGCCTTGCTGCCCCAGGCAAACTGGTCGAAGCTCACTGTGTCACAGTGGAGGGTGTGTCTGAGGACCTGCAGGAGGGCGGCGTCCTGCCTTGCTCTGGGCGGTACTCCCAGTCAGACTAGTGCTTCGCCCTGTGCCTCAGTTTCCTCGTTTTGGCTTCATGGAGAGTCTAGAGTGGAGTGGTGCACAGTAAGAGTGCCTGCAGGACAGTGTTGGGGGTGGTGAAGGTGGCAGCAGGGAACAGCCACCAGAGTTACCCTGCTCTGCCTTTTTGTAGTACTGGAGGCCTCTGATAAGACTCTTCATTCATTCATTCATTCTTCATCTGCATTTATTAAGTACCCGCTGTGTGCCGGGTTCTATAGTCTGAGGAGCCTGGTCACTGTCACCCTAGATGAGGACAGAGCTCAGAGCAGGATGTCCTTGCCTGCCACTGCTGAGACCAAGGAGGCCACCCTGGAGGAAGGAGATAAACAGCATTTGAAATGGCCTCGAAGGATAGCACGATGTAGAAGGGACGAGAGGAAATGATGGACCTGGGAAGGGCATTTAGAGGCTAAGTCCAGAGTCACCACCCGGTGCAGGCTGGTAGACGTGATGCCTGTGTGCTAGAGAGCCTGTGTGTGTGCACACGCGTGTGCTCCTGCTACCGTGCGGGCTGAGCCGGAGGGTGGGCATTTGGGCTGTGGTTGTGGCAGGGCCATGGCTGGTTTCTGGGCAGAGAGGCAGCTGGCTGGAGCAGAGCTTTGGGAAATGAAGCCAAGAGACTCGAGTTGTGGTCTCTGCAGCTGTGTGTGGGGAGAAGGACATGATGGCACTGGGGTGGCAGACCTGCAAGTCAGAGGGGACAAGGGTTGGGCTGGGCTCAGAGCTCCTGGCCCCTCGGGACTGGGATATGGGGATCATCGAGAGGAGGCTGGCTGGGGAGAAGCCAGCACCCAGTGTGCAGAGAACTGGGAGGACCTTAGGCCCGAAGAACAGGAGGGATGGAGGGACACGGGGGATGAGGGAGATTCTTCAGGCTCCTGCCCTGCCTGCTGTACCCCACCTTGCCCCTCAGGCCCTTTCCTCTCTCCTTCAGCCCCCACCCATCTCCCTGCTGCCCCCTTTGCCTGCACCAGCCCAGTCTCCTGCATGCTCATTTTTCTCATTCCCTGTGGGCAGGACCCTGCAGGGCATGCATGTTGACAGTCACATCTCTCTGAGTGTCTCCGTGGCCACAGGTCCTATCCTGAGCTGGTCGTGTCCAGCCCGGGCAGCTTAGTGACTTAGCTTCTTCCTCACAGAGTGAAGGGCAGCGGCGGGCCACAGGCAGAGGTCAGTGGGGAACCTCCGGGACCCTCGCCGGCCGGCCAGCACTCTGTCACAGGAACCTGCATTTCCTCTTCGCAGGCCTCCCGTGTGCCAGGCTCTGGTTTAGGCCTCGGGCACCCAAATCTCTGTCCTCATGGGGTTTGCATGACTCCCACATGCCTCTGTGTGTGTGTGCACGCGCGTTTGTGTAAAGAGAGAAAATTAATAAATATAGTGGATGTTTTCCCCTGTTTGCTGCTTCAATTTCCATGGTCTCAGTTACCTGCGATCAACCATGGTCAGAAAATGTTCAATGGAAAATTCCAGAAACAAGCAATTCATCGATTTTAAATTGCACGGCATTCTGAGCTGCAGGATCAGCCTCATGCCCCAGAGCCACTCAGCGGCCGTCCAGGTTATCAAAATGACTGTGGGCATCATAGTGCTTGGTCCGAGTCACCCTTGCGAGGACCCTAGCACTGGGTCCCAGTGTTTCCTTTTCCTCTCGTCACTCAGGGCCACTCAGCAGAGTTGTGAAAGCCAGGCATGAGCAAATGTGGGCAATAGGTCCGGCAGGTGCCAAGGGCCGTTGCAGGGTGGGGCCAGGCAGGCCAAGGGGCGTGAGCTCACTCTGCTCTCTTCTCCCCTCCCCAGGCCTTCCTTCCCCAGCTCGGCTCTGTGGATGTGATGGCAGCCCCGGCTCTGTCCTGGTGTCTGCCCCTCCTTGTCATCCTCCTGCCCCTGACAATCCCTCCAGTGTCTGGAGCCATGAATGGTGAGGAACCTGGCACCAGGGCAGCTGTGGCTTCTCTAGGAGAGGGGCCAGGAGCCTGCTCGAGCCTGTCCCAGACCCCTGCTTCTTGGCAGAAGGTCTGGGGGCAGCAGGGGGCAGGGGGAGGGGCAGGTGCAGGGCACCAGGAGCCCAATGGTGGCTGTGCCTGGAGGCCACAGGCACCCAAGAGCCAGCCACTCACGCCCACTCTGCCCACAGGCACTTCCCACCTTGAGTGCTTCTACAACTCCAAAGCCAACATCTCCTGCCTGTGGAGCCGGGAGGAGGGTATGCAGGACACATCCTGCCAGGTCCACGCCCGGTCAAACATGCGGTGAGTGAGACCCCAGGGAAGTGCAGGACCTCGGGACTGTGGGATCTCATGGCCACCAAATTGTAATATTGGGCCCCATGATATCTGTGCTCGCCGAGCTGTGGGTTCTCAGGACTCATATTCTGTGAGTTGTGGGAGCTGGGGCCAGGCTTTGGCTAAGAGAATTGTTCAGTAGGCAACTTAGGCGCCCAGGCCCAGGGCGGGGCCCAGGGTGCTGCCCAGGGGCTGGAGAGGAGCTGGGAACACCCATGGCCAGACTCCCCCTCAGAGGTCGGGATGGAGCAGGGAGGTGGACGAGGGGTTCCCCAAGCTTGGTGAGTTAAGTGGAGTTTTGAGAGAGCCCTCAGGCAGCTGTGTGGACAGGGCCCTTATCTGGACCATGCTGTCCTGTGCGGAGGGTTGAGAAGGGTCCTCCTGTCTCTCTAAGGAGACTCTTTTGCTTTGACAGGTCCTGGAATGAGACCTGTGCAATGTTCCCAGTGAACCAGACGGCCTGGGCCTGTAATCTGGTCCTCGGACCCCCGGATGTGAGTCTCCTGGCCAGGGTGAAGTGTATGGGGGCTTCCCTTCCACTCCAGAGGGGAGCTGGTGGTCTGACTTGTGGGCCGCAGGAAGAGAGGCCCCAGGCGAGAGTGCGAGGACATCGCCATGCTGCCCCGCCCTGCTGTCCCTCCCGGACACTGATGGGCACCAGCCATCGTGGGGGAGATGAAGCTGGGAAGACAGTGTGGCAGGAACCAGATCCCCCCGCCCCGCCCCGCCCCGCCCCACCCCACCGGAGCTCACAGGTGGCCTGGCTCCACCAGCTCCTGGCTGTGTGGCCTCAGGCAGGTCCCTAAGCCCCTCTGTGCTTCCGCCTCCTCATCTGTGGGCTGGGTGCAGCAATAGTGCCTGTTGCAGACCCTGCTGGGACCCGGGCTCGGCCCAGCCTGGGGTGGTGGTCTTGGGTGCAAGCCTCCAGACCCAGCCCCTGACCTCCCTGAGCAAACCGTGGCCCTGGTCGTCAGCACCCTCTCAGCTGGTCAGCCCTACACCCCGGGACCCCACCCTTGTCTTCTTATAGCAGTTATAGCGACAGGGCTTCCCCGGATAATAGTAACATGGCCATTGGCACAAAGATAGCGCCAGTCTGTGCTCCCACCAGCACCCACTTTGTGCCGCGGACTCGCCGGAGCACTTACAGACTGTCCCATTTAATTCCCTTGGCGCCCTCTGGAAGTAAGACTTCCAGAACTGCTTCAGAAAGTGGCAAGGACGCTGGGTAACTGTTTTCAGGGGGAGTATTTTGAGGGGGATTGATGACTTTTACTGTAATAATTTTTTAAACACACATTCTATTTTTGGATCATCTCCTAAGTGGCTCTGGGCAGCAGGCGTCTGAGAGGTACTCAATACCCCGCCATTTCCCTCCTGAAAACTCAGGGGCTGGGGAGAACTAGGGGAGGGCAGCCATTTGCATCTCGAGTCATTAAACTGGTATAGGTTTTACCTTGTTTGGGGGCTTTTCTTGAGGGCTTACTGTTTGCACACCTCTTGTGATGGGGAGCTCCCTCTTTCTCAAGCTAAATCAGGGGTCAGTAAACTACCACAGTATCATCCAAATCTGGCCCATTGCCTGTGTTTCTAAATAAAGTTTTATTGGAACGTGGCCCCGTTCGTATTTGTAAATAAAGTTTTATTGAAACGTGCTCCCCCCATTCATCCACACATCATCTGTGGCCGCTTCACATTCCCAGGGCTGAGTTGAATAGTAGTGACAGACACTATGTGGCTTAAAAGCCAGAAATGTTGGCCTGTTATGGAAAGCGTTTGCTGTCCCCGTTCCCGTCCTGCTTGTGTGCCCCTGACCTGGGGCCCCACCCTGAGCCCTGCTGCTGGCAGCTCCATCCGGCCCTCTCCCCTCGCAGTCTCAGCCGCTGACCTCAGTGGACGTCATTACTGCACAAGTGATGTGCTGGGAAGGTGGACGGTGGCGGAAGCTGTTGACCAAAAACTTCAAGCCTTTTGACTACCGTGAGTGAGGACCCTGGTGGCACCTGCTTCCCTGTCTTGGCCTCCAGCATCCTCCCTGCCCGCAACCAAAGGCCAGTTCTGCCACCCCTGCCTCTGCGCCTCTGCACGTGCTGGTCCCACTCCCAGAAGGCTCTTCTGCTTGGGAAATTGCTGCTTGTCTTTTCGGGCACAGAGCAGAGTCTCCTCCTCCAGGAGGCCCTCCCGGACTTTCCACTTCCGCACCTCCTCTTGCAGAGTTTATGTCGGTTCTCACTGTCTGCTTGTCGGTCTGTCTCCTTCGTGGGCTATGAGCTCCCTGAGGGCTCGGTCTGTGCTGTCCTTGGGCCTCCTTTCCACGCACCCAGCACTAGGCCTCCTGGAGGTGGTGCTCGAAAGAGGGAGGGTTGTTGAATGACTGTCTTCCCAAGGAATGGGCGTGGTAGAAAGTGAGATCCCTGCTTTGATCTGATTATCTGAGTCTCAGTTTCCTTATCTATAAAATGGGGATATCAATTCCCTGAGGTCATAAAGTGTCTTTGAGCTGAGACGTAAAAACTGCTCAAGATGTAAACCTTCCCTTGTGGTTGTGTGTGCGATTCTGCAGAGCCTTTTAGTTACAGAGACTTAGGTCCGTTTAGCACACACTTGCCCTGGTAGGGCAGGTGGACCCCAAAGTGGGTATGGAAAGGAAACTAAAGCAGGCATCGCGGACCAGGGCAGGCTTCTCAGAATGGTGGCACTGGACAGAGACCTGAGGGAGGGGGTCAGGGCCCTGAGGACCTGGGGACAGGGGGGCCAACAGGTGCCAAGGGGGCACTCAGCTCACTGTCCCCTCCTCACTCTCATCTGCAGTCCGCCCAGTGGCCCCCAGCTCCCTCCAGGTCACCTACGTGGATACCAACAGATGCAATGTCACCTGGCACCTCACCCAGATCTCCCACTACATCGACTCCTACTTGGAGTTTGAGGCCCGGAGACGGTCGCTGGGGCACGGCTGGGAGGTGAGGCTCGGCCTGGCCCCATCCCCACACCTGACTTGGTTCATGTCTACATCTGTGTCTTTTTCCACCTCAGCAAGGTCCCACGCACCCAGGCAGTCGGTGGGCAGCTAAGTCACCCTGACCACTCCTTCTGTCCTCTTGTCCTCTTTGGTGCTGCCCTTGTAGCCTGGGGATGTAGCTAGTGGCCGATTCCAGGCTGATCCCAAGGCCAGACTCCTGAAGACAAGAGGCAGCATGGGCCTCCCTGTGAGATTTCGGTGGCCTGGGAAGCCACCTGTCCATGCTTCCACCTGAGTGCCCTGCGTCCCTGGGAGAAGGTGACCTCTCTTTTCACTCACTTGTTTCTGTATTCACTGGTTGCTCATGCACACCTACTTACTGAGCACCTACTATGTGCTGGGCACAGGGAGGAAAGAGAAGGTGATGCTGGCGAGTGGGGCCCTCACACGGACACAGGGAGGGACCCACTCACTGGGGAGCAGAGCTGGGAACTCATCAGGATGGGGGGCTTCATGACCAGGCTTGGCTGTGGGTAGGGATGGAGAAGGAGAAAAGGAGCCTGCAGGGGTGGTGGGGACAGCTCTCTGCCTGGTCTTTAGTTGAGAGGAGGCCTCAGCAGGGGCGGACACAGGTTGGGACATAGCTGGTCGACCTGCAGAGGGCTCTTGCTCAGGTGTGGAGCACAGTGAGGGGCGGGTCGGGATGAGTCGGGCTCCTGGATGTGGGAAGGAGTGTGGGAGAGGGGTGTCTTATGGGAAGTAGTAGGCAGAGGGACCTCGGTGTGAGTGGCCTGTCCGTTTCCCTGCCCCATAGCCTGCCCCCTTGAGGCTTAAGCAGAGGCAGCAATGGATCTTCCTGGAGAACCTGGTGCCTGACACCCCGTATGAGCTGCAGGTTCGGGCACGGGCCCAGCGAGGCCAGCACAGCACGTGGAGCCCCTGGAGTGAGGCCCTGGCCTTCAGGACCAGGCCCCCAGGTACTGTGGTTGAAGGAGTGGAGCGGCGGGGGGCAGCCAGAGCACAGGGCTCCTTGCCTACCCTTTCATGCCCCTGCGGGGGACAGGGCCACAGGGTGGGTCACAGCAAGATCTGCAGGGTCTGGGGTGCAGAGGGTCTATGTGGAGCCAGGGTCCTCCTGGGATGTCAGCTTCTTTTTTTTTTTTTTTTACTAACTGGTGCACCGGATCGAACTCAGGGCTTTGTGCTTGTGAGACAAGCACTCTAACCGCTGAGCTAAATCCCCAGCCCCTGGGATGTCGGCTTCTGCTTCTGCTCCTCTTCCGACACCCTCCCCCTTTTTTCAGTATTGGGGATTGAATCTAGGGCCTTGTGCCTGAGCTACACTCCAAGCCCTATTTTTCTTTTTTGAGACCAATTCCCACTAAGTTGCTAAGTGGCCCAGGCTGAACTCAAACTCGATTCTCCTGCCTCAGCCTCCCAGAGGGCTGCGATTACAGGCATTCGCCAGCCTTGTGCCGGGCTGTATGGCATCATTCTCTAAGCATCATGTCTGTCCTCCCAGAGAGGATGGACTTCCACAGGACCCTGCCCAACAGCCCAGTGCCCCAGCCGCCCAGGGCAGGCCTCCCAGTGAGACACGGACAAATGGCAGGCGGCTGCACCGGGCACGGGGTCAGCGGGTGACAGGCGCCTCTCTGACCCTCTCCTTGCTTCTCCTTCCCCTGGCAGCCCTCACTTGGGTCCTCGGCTCCAGCCTGGGCCTCGGGCTGATTGGTGGGGTCGTCATCTCCGCGTACTTGTTGGTCAACGCCAACTGCCTCAGGCCTTGGTAAGAGAATCCCCGCCCCCGCCCCCACCCCCGCCCTGTACCCCAGTAGCCTTGTTCCAAGCCGGGAGGGATCCGCTTGCCTGCTGCCCACAGACGCCTGCCTGCCCTGCCCATCTCCTCCTCGCTCCCCTTCAATCCACTCCCACTGCAGCTGGGATGCACTCTGACCCTCCAGCACTTCCACGAGCTATTTGGAACCTTTGTGAAAATCAAGAAATTGTGCCTTTTTCTGAAGGCAGATACACACTGGCCCTGGGCATTCAGCTTGGCAGTTTAGCCCTTCCTCACTAGTCCCCTCAAAATCAGATGCCCTTGGGCAGTGCGCAACCTGACCCTCCATCCATGGTAACCTTGACTAGGAGGCTCCTCTTATACCTCCCTCCTCATGGCTCATTCTGCCATCTGTAGCCCTGACCACTCTGGCTTCTGTGGTCTCCTCTGCCCTACTCCTATGTCTCCTGCTTCTCTTGAGTAGCTCTCTGCTCTGTGTCTCTACAGGATGAATAGTAAAAGTACACACTTCATTTGTATCTGTATCTTCATCAGAATTAGAGAGCAGGCACTTTCTCAGCTGGCCCTTCTTTGTTGTTTTCATTTTGTATTTTCGAGATGGGGTCTCATTAAGTTGCCTGGACTGGGCTTGAACTTGGCGATCTTCCTGCCTCAGCCTCCTGAGTAGCTGAGATTACACCTGGCTCTAGGGCCAGCTCTCAGAGCATGGGGCTGACGCAGGACCTTGTCCCCTTCCTGGCTCACACCCTGCCTGCTCTGCCCTGCACAGGCTGAAGAAAATTCTGAAGTGTCACATCCCAGACCCCTCGGAGTTCTTCTCCCAGCTAAATTCAGAACATGGAGGGGACTTCCAGGTAGGAGCCCAGGGCCGGCAGGTGGAGCGGGGGGCGCAGCAATAGTGGCTTTTGCTCCACCAGTCCTGGGCCTGGCGGGCTGAATGAGCCTGTCTGCCTGGAGCCTGCGTTTCCTGGCTGTGTGACCTGAGAAGTTACAGAACCTTCCTCCCCTATTTTAATGGGGGAGAAAGCAGAGTTGCTGGGTGGCAGGGACCCAGCACGGCTCATGTCCTGGAGTATTAACCAGTCCTCAGCACGCACTCGGCTCAGGAGTGCAGGCCCAAGCAGAGTGATGCTGAACTCCGTGCATGGCTCTGCACTCTCCCCTCCCCCGCCCTGCTTCAAGAGGCAGGGGTGGGAGGGGGTGTGGTGATGAGGGAGGGCCCCGTCGTCCTGAGCTGGCTGTGAGTTCTGGAGCTCTGGGAAACTCCCAAAGCTGAGGCTGTCTTACCCGGGTAGTCTCGATGCGGGAGCGTGTGTCTCCTCACACTTCCCTCGGTTCTCACGGGAGTGAGATGCCCATCGGTAAGGGTAATCATGCAAGTCTCCGCAAGCAAGTGGGCCCCCGAGGGCTCCTGCCCCCATATCTCTGTGCAGCCGCCTTCTCCCCCGGTCAGGGTTTCCTCCTCCACCTGCTTACCTGGCTTCTCCCCACTGACCCAACGGACAACAGCGAGGGAGTCAGGAAGGAGGTGGCAACACTTGTGGAAACTGAGGCTCAGTGGCCTGCCCAGGGGGCCAGGGCTGCATGTGTCCCTCTCTCAGCACCAGTCAGGCCAGCAGGATGAGCACCTGGGCCTCCTGCCTTGGCGCCGCATGGTTGGTTGGTGCAGACACTCAGGCTGGTCCCCACAGAGCAGCCTGAGGATCCTGTCCTCTGCTGGGACGGTGCCAGGCGCACGGCAGGTGCTCGGGGACAGTCGCCATCACCCCCCGGGTGTCGGCAAGCCTGCGCTTGGCTCTGCGCTGTCCGCGAGCTCCGCGGCAGAGGGGTGTAGGGGCCAGGCCGGGGGCTTCCCGGTGGGCACGTCGGCAAGGGGGTGGGATGGGAGGCGCCGCTCACCCCCGCTGGCCTCTGTCCTGCAGAAGTGGCTGTCCTCGCCCTTCCCCTCGCCGTCCTTCAGCCCGGCAGCCCTGGAGCCCGAGATCTCATCCGTGGAAGTGCTGGACATGGACACCAAGGCCACACAGCTGCTCCTGCTGCAGCAGGATAAGGCGCCGCTGCCCTCGCCCGCGCCCAGTGGCCACTCGCAGACCAGCTGCTTCACCAACCAGGGCTACTTCTTCTTCCACCTCCCGGACGCCCTGGAGATCGAGGCCTGCCAGGTGTACTTCACCTATAACCCCTGCACTGAGGCGGAGCCCGAGGAGGGCGCACCCGTGGGATCCCCCCTTGTGCCCCTGCCGCCCCTGGCGGGGGAGGACGATGCCTACTGCACCTTCCCCCCCGGGGATGACCTGCTGCTCTTCTCCCCCAGTCTCCACAGTGGCCCAAGCACTCCCCACAGTCTCCCAGGGGTTGCTGGGGCCAGTGAAGAGAGGCTGCACCCTCCCCTGCAGGAGAAGGCTCCCCAGGACTGGAGCCCCCCACCCCTGGAGTCCCCTACACCAGCAGCCCCCGACCCGGTGGGTTTCCAGTCACCCCTGGAGCAGGCACTGGGGGAGGCTGGGGGGGAGGTCGCTGCCCCACGGCCTGTGGATGGGGCTGACTCTCCCCCACAGGGGCAGTTCAGGGCTCCCACTTCTCCCTATACCGACACTGATGTATACCTGTCCCTCCAAGAACTCCAGGCTCAGGACCCAGCTCACCTAGTGTAGACAGACGGCCGGGTGGGGGAGGCAGGAGGCTGCGTGCTGTTGTGCCAGACCTGAGGGGGTGTCCCCAGGACAGTCCACTGTGGAGTACGTCTCCACCCAGATGCCCCCATCCCAGCACCACTTTCAAAGCTCAGCTGCTGTTTCCTGGTCCCACCGTGCACACCAGGGCTTGGCGTGGGAGGCTGTTCCCCTCCCCATCTCATCACCAAGTTTCTGGAGCTTTGTCTGTGAGGCGTCCTCCCCCAGCCTGCAGTCACCCGCTGACACCCATCATCACAACTCTCTAGGGCTCCTTACCTCGACCTCCCCCTTGGGCTTCCTCTACAGGGCCCCAGAGTGTACTTTCCACACACAGATATGGCCGCGCCCCTCTCCAGCTCCAACCCCCCGCCTGCTGTCTGCAGCCCTCAGCACCATCCTTACTCCATCGCTTGCTCCTCCATGTCTGGGACCCTCACACGTGCCCTCACCAAGCCCCTCAGAACTGCCTTGTACCCCACCCCTTTGCATGTGTTGCTCCCTGTATCTAGAGCACCCAATCCGCTAGGTGACAAACGTCCCTCATCCTTGACACACTAGCTCTGCTTCCTGCCTGATTCGGTGCTAGGAGGGGACGCCGTCCAGGCCACAGGGCAGCTGGAGAAGGGGTCTCTCCTGACCTCAGAATGGTCCACCCAAGAATAGACCCGAATCCCCGTGGAGGGGATGCTTCCGGAGCTCTCCACGGCGGCCTCACAACTCACAAGGGAGGGGGCTGCCGGAAAGGACACCCAGGAGTCTCGGTAGCCCAGACAGCAGCCCCTCCTGGCAGCTCCCAGCCACCCTCCAGCGAAGGCTCTTGCCCTCGTGAATTCCTCAGACTGCGCACAACTTAGCAAGAGGCCGGTCCCTTCGCACTGCAGCACTCCCTTCCCACACGCCGGCCTTCCTGCTCAGGGTTCCCACAACCCTTCTGCTCCCCTTGCTTCCGTGCCAGGCACTGTTCAGGGTGACCTTACAGCACTGTGCCCCGGCAGGGAGGACCCTCCATCCCAGATGGCCGCTTTGGAAACAGCAAGGCCTGTATTTATAGGTCCTGCGCCCAGCTTATTGGGCATCTGACCACAAGCCCACCCATACGCTGACTAGACAGCCTATGAGATGGCTTGGCACAGAAGCTCGGTCCAATCAGGAGGCCAGGCGTGATCTAGCCAATCGGATTGTCTCTTGGGGTTGGGTATTTAACCTCCGGGAAGCGTGCACGGCCACGGAGCAGGGGCTTGGGGACAAGTGTCCCAGAAGCTGGGAGAGAGGTGTTGAGCCGCGTGAGTGGAGGATGTGGGGGTCCTGACACAGGAACTCCGACTGCCTATACCACGCTGTCCTGATCCCTGTTTCTTTTGTTTAAAATAAACTCTTTGTTGAGGTTGTGTGAGTCTTGGGTCTTCACTATAGTAAGGGCTCCTCCGGCCTGGCCTCTGGGTCGGACGTGACTCATGGCCGCACCGTTGCCGCCTGTCCTGGTCCAACCTGCCAGGCCTCTCTGTGTTCATTTTCCCTGTCTCCACAATGGAGATAATATTCACACCCACAGTTTGAAAAGTTCTTGGGAGGGTTATATTTCTCAGATCTTGGGGACCGGTAGATGGATCTCTGTGTACCATCCCTGTTATTATTTGCTTAGTATTTTTTTTTAATGAATTCACTTTTTTTTTCTTTTTTTTGGTACCAGGAATCGAACTCAGGGCCTCATGCTTGTGAGGCAAACACTCTAACCACTGAGCTAAATCCCCGGCCCCAATTCACTTTTCAAAAATACATTTAAAGAAAAATTTATTTCCAAAGGAAAAAAAATTTTATTTGGCAGTACTGGAGATTAAACCTAGGAGCTTTGCACTGAGCTATATTCCCAGCTTTTTTATTTTTTATTTTGAGACAGGGTCTTGCTAAGGTGCCCAGGCTAGGCTTGAATTTTTGATCCTCCTGCCTCAGCCTTCTAGACTGTTGGAATAACAGGTGTGCACCACCACGCCAGCCTAAGAAAAATATCTGTACTGTTTTTGTGGGTGGAAAAAGTGATTTTTCACTATAAATAAAAGGTAATTGTAAAAAGTAAGTACAGTGAGGGGTTGGGGACTTAGCTCAGTGGCAGAGCACTTGCCCAGCAGGGGCAAAGCTCTGAGTTGGACCCCCAGCACTGCCCTCCTCCACAAAAAGTAAATACAATGAAACAAAACTTTAATGTTCTTTACCTGGTGGAAATCTGTTGTCTCTTGGTCTGGAGGGGAGCTTAGCAAGTATTGGAAAGTTGTTGAAAACCAAATGGGTACTTTGTCCTTCACAGCAAAGGGAAGAATTGTAACCTGACTCTACTAGGAGTCAGGTTAATCTTATTTGGTGCCCAGGAGCTATCTAACATCTGTCATATACCTCACAGATCCTTCTTTGGGAAATACTGCACTTAACAATTCCTGGCATTCATAAATCTGCAGCCATGCAGACATTGCTAATCGACTGCACCCATGCAGGGCAGACAATTCTAGTTGATCACAGACTGCCTTCCTGCAGAGCCCGGTTGCAGCTTTAGTTTCTTTGGTGCTGTGCTAGGGGCAGCCCGCAGCTGATCACAGCTGGTACCTGGTGGCATCTCTGGACCACATTACTTCTCAAGCTCCTTTTGCAAAAGGAGTTCTTAATTTTCCCAACTCCAATTTTCTAGACAGAAAAGTGGGGCTGAGACTCTGGGGCATGGAAAGCCGAGAGGGCTCTGTGGGCAGGCAGCTTCAGGGAGCCTAGCTGTCCCCAATGTGCCTGGTGACAGACTGGCGCTGTGGGGAGTGGAGGAAGGGGTCACCTTGCACCGGGTGGAGATGGCGCAGTGGGCCAGTGGCCATCCTGTGTACTGTCCCGTGGGGATTAGAATGTGCCTCCTGGAGAGGCGACGAGGAGGGGGCAGCTGGCAGAGTGGGGCTGAAGGCGCCAGCTGGAGACCAGGCGCAGCCCGCCCCAGGCCCTGAAGAGTCATCAGATGCAGAGGCAAGCAGGAGGCCACTGGCAGATCTGGGGGATAAGAGGAAGGGGAGCCCCCAGCTTCTCACATTTCTTCTTTGTGTAACTGGACTTGTTCCTTCACCTCCCCCAGTCCTGCTGTATCTCTGCTGTCTTCCCAACTCCCACATCCTACTCTGAGCAACTTCCAAGCCGATGATGGTGGCATGCGTAGGCCCCAGTCTACGATGAACAGCCTGTCACCACCTTCCTGGCCAATGTCCCATTAACCAAGGGAAAATACCCCCTAAGCCAAAAAGACCAAAAAGCACATTGAACAAAGAGGAGAGAGCTAACCATTTTTGGCAGGCACTGCCCCAGGGCCATCTCTCATCACCTGAAGATGACCCTGACAGCAGAATTGTTGCTCCCCATTTTGCAGATCAGGAAACTGAGGCTCAGGGAGGCTCAGAAGTACAGCTGTGATGGTTGGTAGCACCCAGATTCAGACTTGGGTGAGTTGGGCGCCAAGCTTCGGGCCTTTGCCAATAGAAACCCACAGCGGAGATGACGACGATCAGGGCAGAAAAGGAGCACGGTTCGGCTCTTAGCTTCCCAAGACAAGCCCAGAGGCGCTGCGATCCCCCCTGTGCTTGTGGGAGGGGAGAAGCCCTTCATGCAGCAGGTCAGGCGTCTCTTGCCCCAGTCAGCCTCCACCCTGGCTCGGCTGCGTCCTGCCCTGGTCCTGCCGCTTCCATTCCTGGCTCCAAGTGTCTGTGGTTCCAGGAGCCACGTGGACTGTGGCACGTGGCTGGGACCACATGTTTCTCTTCAAGAGCTGAGAGCTGGGGCTGGAGGTGGGGAGGACAGCAGGGGCCACAACTGACTCATTTGCCTCAGCACCTGCTGGTCCCTGGGTTAGAAGTAGCCCTGCACCCCAACAATCCACTCCTGGGCTCCTATACATCCCTTAAAACCCTACTCAAGCATCCCCGCTTCTGGGAAGCTCTCTGATTTGCCGTAGGTGAGGTCGATCACTCCTCCTACTGTCTCTCTCTGTTACAATGATCTGTTGTGACTCTGGGTGGATTCTGGGGATATAGGGGTGAGTGAGGCTGAGGCAGGAGGAGCACAAGTTTGAGCCCAGCCTGGGTACCTGTGTGACTTAGTGAGATTTTGTGTAAAAATTTAAAAAGGCAGGAGTGGTCTGGGGATGTGGCTCAGTGTGAAGACCCCGGGTCCAAGCTTCACAGCCACCAAAAAGAAGAAAGACAAGGACAAGGAGGAGGAAGAGGAGGAAGATGAGAAGGAAGAGGAG
>PVJO010020360.1:0-32240 GCA_004026905.1 Hystrix cristata
AAGACTATTCATCATAATGGAGGAAAGGAGGAAATTTAGAAAACAAATGTTTTCTTTTACTTTAAATGTCAGTTCTTTTCTTGGGATCTTGGAATAAGACAAAAATCTCTTTCATTCTAAAACATATCCAGTGTAACATCGATACTCTTGCCAGATGTGGTGGTGTGCATCTGTAATCCCAGCACTCAGGAGGCAGAGGCAGGAGGATCGCAGTAAGTTTGAGGCCAGCCTGGGCTACATAGTGTGTCCAAGGCCAGCCTGGATTGCATAGCAACACCCTTCCTTAAAAAAACAAACAAACAAACAAACAAAAAAAAAAACTCTTAATTTAAAACTGATGATTTTTTTAACAATATTATAAGTACACACTGTTTTCCTTTCCAGTATAATAATTCCCTTTAGATAATTCTTCACATAGGATATTAAGCAAATCATTTAATCATAACTAAGTCATATGGATTTGAAGATCCACATTTTAATATTCTCATAACACAATGCCTATGTCTCTGATTTTTGTAGGTAATTTTACAGGACAGCTCTGGGAGAGGGTGGAATTACTACAATTGGAATTTTGGAAATGTATTTGATTTTAATTTAAAAACACAAGTAGAACTTTGATTGTCCTTCAAGGACAAAGAAGTATCTTGGAGGCAATATTTCATTTATATCTTTGATGGCTGTTCAAATTCTAAAATTAACTTGAAAGATAATTGATAGCCCACAGAGGAAAGAGAATACTATTACTGTCATTCTGAATGAAATTTAATATGTACACTTATGTCACCTTGCCAAATCAGTGTACACAAAGCAAACTCTGGGCTTGGCCATGCGCTTAGCATTATCTGGGAAAATAAAATGATTGCCTGTATTACAATCTGCCTGTGTCTTCTCTGGCTTCTCCTCTAAATCTGCATGGTGCTTCCCCACAGTGGATCGTATATATCGCTATACTGTCTGAAGAGTAGCACAACTCAATCACTATGAGTGACAGGTGACATTCTTAACCTTCTCTTTCAGGCACAGTCAACACCAGCCGTGGGACATTCACAGATGCATATGGATTCCCATCAATCTTCAGATCGTGGCTCTTTCATATACATCTCCCTGCTCTTCCACTGCAGCTGATCATTTGTTTTATTTGACTCAGAAATTTACTTGATTTAGAAGTTGGAAACATATATCTGTGCTATTGACAAAACCCTATTCATAAAATGTGGAGGTTTTTGCCATACATTCTAGAGGAAAGTCAATGTGGCAAAGTGAAGTGCAAAATTATTTCTGTCTTGGTGTTATTTTTGAATCATATATCTCTGCCTTTTTATGAACAGCAGGCATATTTGGAAGAGTTATGTCTGAGTCATAAATCCCAATTTGCCTGGGACATGACTAATAGGTGTCTTTAACACACTAAGATGATATTACTGTCTTATCTTGCAAAAATTTTTAAATCCTCAATCATAAATCGGGGAGGTCAGATATAAATGATAGACATTAATGCTTGCTGCATCAGGAAATAAGTTGCCACTTTTTTTCTTAGATCAGTTTCTGCAAATATATACAGATACAAACACAGTTTCTTCTTCCTCTTATTTCCTATTTGTTAAATAAAACATGTCTGTTTTATCTTAGGATAAATGTGTTGTCAGAAACACATGCAAGGACTGCACAGCAGATTAGTCCCTCAACAGGACAATTGAGAAAGCCCTGTTTCAAACCTGAGAAATACAAATCTTATTTTTTATAATTTAGACACACAACACTATATAAATGTATGGGACACAGTATGAAAATACAATATGCATAATGTATATAACGTGTAATGAGCAAATCAGGGTAATTACTTTCAACTTACCATGGATTTTCAATGATATGAAATAGCTGTCTGAATATTTCCCTATTATCACATGTTTTTATGAAATAGGTTGTAAGTAACAACACAAGAGGAAGAAAAAATATGAAAATATTGTGGAGTTGTAAAATCATAAATGTGGGCCTATTTTCATGTACTCTGTTTACGGAAGCCTGTGTATTTGGCTATGTTCGTTAAGTGTTATAATACAGACAGCTGAGGTGAAGACCTAGTCATTTAGACCAGAGTGAAATTGTGAGTTTTGGGGCCTGCTGGGAGTTCACAGCTCAGCCACAATTTTAGGAAGTGCTCAGAAATCAAAGTATGAACTCATATATTATTGTGAGTGGAGGTTTCTGGCTAGATCCAACTAAGATCTAGCTAGATCCTCTCAGAGAGGAACTCTGAGAGGAAAGTTTTTAAAAAACATTGCAAATATTTGTTGGCTGAGTAAAAATTAACTGGAATGGGGCACAGAAGGAGAGACGATTTTGAGATTTATTTTAGGATCCCATATATGTGGAAGAGTACCTAGAGCTTTATTTTAAATATTATTTTTGTATCCGAGAAAATTATTAGATAGATTTCTTGGCTTGTAATCAATAAAAATATGTTTCCATTTTTTTTATATTAAGTACATTGCATGAGTTTCAGGTTGCATGAAAGAAGGTTGCATCAGTCTTGAAGTTTCCAATAGAGTATCTATAAAAGGAAGTTTAAGTGCTAAATATAACCTCTAGAACTGAATTATCAGAATCCAATATATAAATTATTTTAGCTGTTGTCTCTAGGCTATCACTTCTGCTTCCCCCTTTACCTCAACACACACACACACACACACACACACACACACACACACACACACACACAAGCAAATGCATTCCTGCTTTTAGAAACAGCAATATGCATTGAAATACTTCATGAATAAAGAACATTAACTCAAATATCTTACAAATCTGGGAAAGTGGAAGACATCCAATTAACTGTCAAGCAAAACTTGCTAAGAGTTGGGTCATGTGTCTAAATCACTGAATCCCAAACTACTCAAAATATAACTTCAGGGAAATAGGTAAACGATCCTCAAGTTGCTTCCCTGTGAAATAAGGCTGTTTACTAAAGATCAGTTCTGACTTTGAAATATTCCAATCAACACCTCTTCATATGGTTCTCTGTCAGTAGTCTCCCTTATTCTCTGTCATTCTTGTCCTTTGAAATAGCTTTAAGGTCTTTAAATATTTTTATTTGTCAGTTTAAACGTGAAATTCTGGGGCTGGGGATTTAGCTCAGTGGTTAAAGTGCTTGCCTTGCAAGCACAAGGACCCGAGTTCGAACTCCAGCACCAAAAAAGAAAAAAACAAAAACAAACAAAAAAAAAAAACATGAAGTTCTTTTGAACTTACCCAAAACCTTCTTCATTGGAAAGCAACAGTAAAGCTGACATTTTTCTACTTTCCCTGCAGATTTTGGTCGCAGGACCACACGGTTATAGTAACTCTTCCTGGTGTGTCACCCATTAAAGAGTCATCATCAATATAGTCTGATGTGGGCATGACTTTTGTGCACCTTCGCCACAAAAACAGCTGTAAATGTACTGTCTTTGTTTCCAACTGAGTATATGTAAATGAGGACTAAGCAAGATGTCTTAAATTGTATTGAATTGATTTTAAATTAAAACACCTTTTAAGCAATTCAATAGTAATCAGTCTCTATCTTTCAATAGTAACGGTGATTTTTGATATTGTACAAATTTATTCTTGTTAATTTTATATAATTATATGTGCCATTCAGCTGGGCAATAGTGTTTTTGGTTCCCAATGTAGCTCTACAATAGGAGAGAAATACGAATTTTTTTGAGTAGTTCACAAATTGATCCTATTTTCTCTTCCAGATCAGAAGTCCCAAATTTGTCCCAAGATACAGCTACTGATGACTGACATTGAGAACATCAAGGAATTCTCAAGTGTAGTTGCTTCCAGAATATTTCTTATTTCATATATTTGGTTAGCATCATTAATCAAATCTTTCAAAACAGAAAATGAATTACTTAAATCCTTAAGTGCAAACTATCTATTTTTGTAAGTGGAGGTACACACTGGTTCCCCAGCATGTGTATGTTCTTTATGTCTACTTCTGTGTTAACACAACAGGTGTGAGTAGTCAGAAGAGAGGTAATCCATCCCTCAGTTATTTCCTGACTAGCCCTTTGTGGCAAAAATTTACTGCCCCCCATTTTAGCAAGTGTTAGATTGATGCAAATGCCTCTAAGAATGATAAACTGAATAGTGATACAGAGCAAATGCTATACAGTGTGTAAGTGTACCAGGGTATATGTTTGAACTACTACAGGAAGTGACAGGGTTCCAATATAGCTGGACCATACAGGACAAAAAAGCAAAACACAATGAGATTAGATTTATGGGCTGGGGAGAACTGAAAAATTCTTGAAGGGTTTTATACACATGAGAGTTTAACTTCATTTTACATGCAGCACTGAAGTACTATGTTGTATTTAGTAAACTAATGTGATAAAACTTATACTTACTCTGAATCCAGTAAGCATATGCTAATGGGTGAGAATAAAAAGTTAAAGAATTTGTTGGATTATAGTAGATTATGACATTGACTTAAGTGGCTAGAAGATGGAGGAAAGTGGACTGATGTGAGGGATGATGTAAATGATGTAAATCAAGGACTCTGTTTACAATGATGTAAAACAATGGAGGATAAAGAAGATAAAAGAAAGCAAACGCTGTCATCTGGGGGAGGGCTGGATCCCTGGTTTAAAAAGCCTGTGAAGAAGACTGGCATGGAAATCAAAACATTTTCTCCTAATTCATCGATTTAGCTTTTACGTGGTCCTTCCAAGTGTATCTGTCAAGAGAGTAGTTAGATGGGCAGGTCTCGATCTTAGAGGAAAAATTTGTGCCAGGAATGTAAATTAACTTCACCATGACATCCACGATATTTAATCCATTCAGGTGAAGGAGATCTCCAGGGAATAGAGTCTACCCTGAAAAGAGAATACAGTTCCTATTCGAGCCCTGACTATTTCACATTTTAGAATCCGATAGCATTCTAACCAATGCCATAAACTAGATGTGCTAATATATACCAGGACTTACATCAAGCATATATGACCTATGAAATAGGAAGAAAATTTTGGAAACTGTTGCTTCACAGAGCCCTACAGGGAGCAGTGACACTGGATGGTATTGAATGTCAGTGTGCAGTCAAGGTCCGAGGCAATCAGATAAACTCTCTGAGGTAGCATGCTGTATTATTTTCCGGTTACTTAACCGAGACAAGCTCTTATTAGCATGGGTAGTAGAGGATTTATTTTTTTTTTCACATACAAAAATTCAGAAAATAGAAGAAATTATTTTCAGAGTCAAATAATAACACAATGTCAAGAACTGGATCTTACTCAAGAAAACCGAAGCTGTATTCCCAGGAGACACTTGCTTTTATCCATGTCTAGTGTTTTGTTGTAATAGAGATTCAGTTGCACTCTGACTTACCTCTCACATTGGGAAGAGGCATCCTCTTAATTGGCCTCACTTTATGACTTATCTTTTTACTTGTATTTACATGCAATAGGAAAAAAATATATTTTTCTTAATTCTTCTGAACGTGCTTTAGAAAACTTAGCTTATCAGCAATGCCTTGATAGGAACAGTGGCTTTAGCTGTGCAAAATTTGCACATGGAAGGTAAAGGGAGAGACAGGGAAAATATTCTGGATGGGGTAATAATATGTATCAGGGAACAGAACAACACAAACTAACAGATATTTGTTGGAAATCCTACTGGGAGATTTGGAAGAGAAAATTGAGTTTTATTGTATCAAGTAAATGTGAATGTTTTTCTATTTGTTGTATTATGTTTCCTATGATTTTGAAATGATAAAATTTCTTCTTAACAATTCTATTGGCGTCAAAATATCTTGCTAAGGTGCCCTTATTGGATTCAGTTCTAAGTAAGAGTGCCCTCTTGTGCTCATTTTCAGTATGTACTACAATAAATGCACGCTTTTCGATTGTTATCTTGATATCCACCATGCATTAATGATTCTCAGAGAGTATGTAAAACAAACACTTATATAATACATGCATTTTGTTTTGATTTAAACTTGATCTGAGTTGTATTTTCACAAGAAAAGTAATTTTGGTTTTTAAATGATAAAGATGACAAAGCATTCCTGAGAAAACAGCCTACTTGACCATGGGAAAATTTCATGCATTTGTTCATACTATTTCATCTCTCTGGAACCCCATCCACTCTTTTATACATAAACAGTGATATCACAAGTATCTGTTCATCTTTTTCATATTCATAATTATTTTATTTTCCAACTTCATTAAACAATTAAATGGCAAAATGATTAGCTATTTTTGCATGAAAATATAAACAATGGCAAATTTGATTGGTTGAGAAGTATAATCTTGCTATAGCAATATTTGTAGTTCATATTAACCATTTAGATACACATTATGAAGTTCTAGATTCAAAGCTTTTGAGATTTCACCCATCCCAAATTCTCTATTTATAGTATATGCAAACACCACTCTACTATTTCAGAAATACAGAAGATACAAAGAAAAACAAGAAATCTTACATTGATAAGACACGTACTGTATACTAAAATTTTCCTGATCTTGTATTCAGAAAAACCCTATAGGAAAATCTTATTATCCATATTTTACAGATAAGGAAACTAAAGTCTAGATTGATTAAAAAAATAAGCTTGTTGTATCACATTACTAGTAAAAAGTGAATTTATCAGAATCTAGCCCTCTCTCTGGGTGAATACAACACTGAAATTACAACATAAAATTGCCAGAACCAGATAACAGTCTATATGAAAGGACTTCTCTGCTTTAGTCAAGAGAGTTTCATACAATAAATAAAATGCGTGATATTAATATTGTGAAGGATTGACTTAAAATGGCCATTTGGAGAAATCCACATGGCAGAAGAGAGCATCTGAATAAAGAAAAGTTACATACAAGTAAATATGAACAGATTTGAGAGAGAAAATACAATGAAGTCTCTATCACAGGTGACTCTCTAATCTTCTCTCATATCCATCAGTATTATTCACCAAGTTAAATATGACAGATCAGAAGAAATTATTCAGTACATGGGCCTTACAAAAATTCAGTGAGGTGACACTAGGACTATTTAACACAAGGCCGGCTTGGGAAACTTGAGTTCAGGTATCTGCAGCATGGTGGTCCTTTACCATTCTCCTGTTGAAAGGGACGAAAGATGGTTTCAGGATATGTCTCTCTGAGAGACTAACTTGGTACGCTGAGTTGCTCAATATCAGGTTTCATTGTTTCACACTTAAAGGGCTTTCATAGTTGCTATGGTTCCTCTAGAGCGAAGCTTATGTGGCTTTTAGAAGCCATTTAGTATCTCTGGGAAGCATTTCAGATTGCGTAGATGTGAGCGTTGTTTTTAATTGTGTTATTCTTTATGAATATGCACTGCCAGTTCTCTCTTAAGATATTCAGCATGGTATTGTTTTCTTGTACACATCTCAACAGAAAGAACAATATACATCATTATTACTAAAATGCATACTTACATAGTACCCAATGGAAGTTACCTGGAAGGATATTTCAGAAAGTGTTCTGTACATATGTGGTTTGGGGATCACAAAAAAACTCTAATCATCTTGCTCTTTAAACTGTTTTAAAGAAGTTGTCATGGATATTTCTGTCTGACTAGTCCTAGTGACGAAGTATTATTTTTCATAAAACCTGGGCAAGCTGAAATTAATAAATTGACAAGTAGTACTTCTCATTGTAAAGATAATGTTCAAAAGACAAAGCAAACAAACAAAAAAATAAGTATTTGTTATTTTAGTAATTATTTTGCCTATCTTGACATTTTATCAGCGGCTGTTATTACTTATAGGCAATCACTGAAATAGTCTTCTGTAAATTGCAATATATTCCAATCAGTTATTTTAGGATATTTTAAATTATGAAGCTTTTAACACTAGAATTAAGGAACATGAAGCTCAAGTCTCCTTTCCATTCACAGGAACACATGTTCTGTGGGTGGCATGGAACTTTGCCTGTGCGTCCGCCGTTTCTCCTCAACATGAGAAACAGTACATTCCCATGAGATGCATGCCCCGCAGCATGTCTGCCAGCAGGCCTTCTTCCATAAGGACCAACAAGTCAAAATCCGAAATCTGCAAACTAATCGATCTGTCCCTAGACGTCTGTATGGCACATTCCCGCTCTACCTTTTCCTGGTTTTTATATCTATGTAAAATGTTTCTTAACTATGAGAGTAAGTTCAAACTCTGCCACTCCAGGAGTCCTTGAAGATAAGCAGCCCGGGCCTGTTCTGGGTGTGTTTTAGAATCTCATTCCCCAACTACTAACCACTGAATAAAAATGTGCATTTTTAATATGGCCACCAATAATTCATATCCAAATCAAATTTAGCAAATATTGGTAATATGCCTGTAGGGCAAATGCATACAAATATGAACTGCAATGCAGTAAAAACACACGGAAAGAACTCTTTCTGTGTGTTTATGCCCCTTTAATACACTGATAGTTCTTCTATCTACTCATCTCTTCTAACCTTCAACCTCAGAGTTAGTTCTACTACTGGCTTCAAACCACTGCTTGATACATTGTCCTTTTGGGAGGTTAGTCTATTGATCTAGCTCCATCTATCAGTTCTTCAAATTTTATTTAATTGATTTTGAGTTATTTTGCCCTGTGAATCCCCATGCTGAACTCACCTCGGGTACCTGCCTCTCGTTTTTGCATTTTTTTTTTTTCAGAAGATTATGTGACTTTCTCTTTTTTCTAGTTGAATACAAAATTGGTATTATAATTACTTTGCCTAAATTCAACATTACATGACAATGACTTCTGTCAAGGACTAAATTGGCAAAGGGTCAGGAAGTTAGCTTTAATTTTCAGATCTGCTAAATTTATAATCTCTGTAGCATCTTTTAACAATCCCTTTCTGAAAGTAACATAGAAGATAATTAAGAATACAGAACATTTGGAAAAAAGATATTTGATATGCTCATGCTAGGAGTACTAGGATATGAGTGTTTTGACACTAAAGCAGGTATAGAACATTAAGTAACAACTAGACCAATGAATTATTCATGTAATTTGTTCACATATCATTTTTTTTTTACCAAGAACATGTATTGGTACATTGTATACATAATGATCACATTCATCATGGTTATTTTGTACCTGTACATGATGTATCTCGGCGCCCCCCCTTGCCCACCCCTCCTTTCCATTCCCCCTTTCCTTATTTACAGCAGGTTTATTTACGTTTTTTTGATTTTCCTTTTTCCTTTTCTTTCCCTTCTCTCTTCTTTCTTTCCCCCTTTCCCTCTTCTAGTTCTCCTCTCTTTTGAATATTATCTTTCTTTTACCTAATATCTATCATACCTCTTAGCCTTTATGTACACTATGGTTTCTCATATCAGAGAAACAATTTGATGTGTAAACCTTTAAAAATTAAAGTTTCTCCATATAATTTGATTGAACTGATCAAAGTTTAGTAAAATAAGAGACCAGGAAAAAAAGCTAATTTTTGTATTTATGTATAAAGAACATCCTGTTAAGAAACATTTTACCTTAAAAAACAAATCAAAGTAGAATATATTTAGGATGACAATATAATTAGCTTCAACCTTTCATAATCCAAAAGTAAAAAAAAATCCCAACTAGTAACCAACAAGAAAGTATACCTCCAAATACACTAAATAAAAAGCAAGAGGAATTGTATTACTATAATGAGATTTTGATTTAAATACAAAAAGATTAATAAAAATTTAACACAGTAACAAGAAACGAATCAATGATAAAAAGAGAAATAATGTAATAAACATAAGCAAGCAAAGAAAAATAGAATGGTTATTACAACCGATTATAGTTCTTTGAAAATATTAACAAATATCAAAAGATTTGGCAATCATGCTAAAGGGAAAAAAGAAAGGACAAAATAAGCATATTAAGAATATTAGCAATGATAATAAAATTACAGAAAGAATGGAACATAATAAAAATACTTAAGGTGTTCTTAAAAACAACAAAATTTAGTGGGATTTATAGCTTGATTTGGAAAAAAAAGTATTAATTTCTAATTGGACAAGGAGAATAATACCTGAAAATTACAAAATTGAATTAGAAATGAATGCCCTAACATCTTTAAAGGAGCAGTCACCAAAATCGGGGAATATTCTTTATTGTTTGATGATTAAGGCTCATTTGGATGAGTCAGCTTGGGCTGCCATTACCCTTTTCCCAGTTCCAAAGCCTTTTTTCTGTTTTTTTTTAGATTTTTTTTTTTTTACAATATCACCCCACTTCTTACCATCGAAATCTGCATTAATGAACAGGTACTATCGTATAAGAGTATCACAAATGGCAGTTTAAACAACCAAAATTCAGTTCTCACTGTTCAGAGTCCCAGACGTCTGAGATCAGGATACAGTGTATCCTGTACAGTCGCATTAGAAAACAGAGATTCAGCGTATTAATTTGCGCAGGACATAATTCAGTTCACAGCATTCCAACCTTTGCCTCCCAAAATTAGTATCTAGACTTTGTTCGAAATACATTTATTCTGCCCACGTATACCCAAAGTGTTAAACTGTTTTAGTATCAACTATAAAGGCTAAAGTCCGAAGTTTGAGCTAAATATTTAAATCAGATATTGAGGAGACTCAGGTACAGATTTATTCTAAGAAAAAAAATTCCTCCCTACCTGTGAACTTGTGAAACCAGACAATGTTTGTGCAAAAAACATGAATGAGACGGGTATAGGGAGAGACAGTCTCATTTCAAGTGAGAGAAATTGAAAGAATGAAAGAGATAGTGGCTTCCCTGCAACTCTAAAACTTAGAAAAGCAATTTCTATTGGATCATAACACATGAGAAGAAGTAACCTTCTTTGGTTCGGTGCTCTGACTTTTAAACCAAAGGGTTGTTTACGTCATCGCGTGCGTCCATGTGGTAGGCCATTCACAAAGCTGTGAGGGCAGCCTGGTCCTGAGAAACAGAGGAGGGGGCGCCTTCCTCCTCTGGGTTTGTAGAAGTGGGAGCCCTAGTAACCGCTAAATCCCTTTAGGGGAGACGTTTGACCCCTTTCTTTATTTTTTTAATAATTTGTCTTTTTTTATATAGATTTTTATTAAAATTTATCCAAAATTACACAAACCTACAGGCCATTACACAAGTTTACAGACCACAATACACTGCGCCTTTTGCATATGGCAGCGAGCAATGTAAACAGCCACGTAAATGCGACATTAAGTCTACATCTACATAAAGTTATTGTAGTACCTCGTGTAGGTATCACTATTTTATTTATTTTTTATTTATTTATTTATTTATTTATTTATTTATTTATTTATTTATTTATTTATTTATTTATTTATTTATTTATTTATTTTGTGGTGCCAAGGATCGAACTCAGGGCCTTGTGCTTGCAAGGCAAGCACTCTAATCACTGAGCTAAAGCCCCAGCCCTGTATCACTATTTTAAGTGTGAGTTATTAGGTTCTTGTTTTTAAAATATCTTTATCCCTCTGGATTCCCATTCCCCTCTCCCTTTGCCCTCCTCTCGTTCCCTTTGACCTTTTTCTTGAACAACAAAGCATCTTTGTAGCTACACAGTGCTATCCTCCTGCCCTGTTTCCTATACTCCAAACTGGCTGTCTCTGCTGATGTAATTCCATTTCTCTGCTGGGCTTCTTGTTCCGGTGGTGATGAAATCCATGGATTAAATCCATACTAATTTTTTTAGCAAATGATTTTTCAACCACATCCCATGTATTCTCAAAATAAACTTTTTTTTTTTTCTTAATATACAGGCTGAGAATTTTCCACATCTTCGAGTTCTGAATTCTTTTTACTTAACAATTTCTTCTTAACGTCTTTCGTTTCACATTTTGTTTTAAGCAATAAGAATGACATAGGCGTCGCTTCTGACATTTCTTTAAAATCTTAGTTAAATAATTGATTTCATGGTTCATAAGTTCTACCTTCCACAAGACACTATAACGAACTTGACCCTAATTCTTTGCCACTTTTGAACAGAAATTTTCTTTTCTCCATTTTCCACAGACTATGTCCTCATTTTTGTCTGAATGGCCTTTAACATCCATATTTCTCCCCAAATTCTCTGCTCTTAATTATTTATGTATTTTCTAAGATAGAAGTTTTCGCTCCAGCATTCGTTTTATTTTTCTGTAATCTCACCAGATTTGCCTTTATTCTTAGCAAAAGTGCCTTCCTGGAAATGTAGGATTTCTCTAGCATGCACCTCAAAATTTCCCCAGCTTCCATGCATTTCTAAATGGATGTAGCCTTTTCTACATTTTTAGGTATTTGTTACATAGCATTTGTACCCTACTAAAATCTGATATTACTCATTGCATGATACCACAGGAATTTATTTTCTCATAGATCTGATGCCTCACATTACAGGATCACAGTGCTGGGGGCCAGTTTCTGGGGAAAGCTCTCTTCCTGGCTTTCAGATGGCTTACATGTGCATTCACAGAGCCTTTCCTTAACTCGTGTGTATCCAGGGAAAAGAGTGACCTCCTTCAAATCTGTTTATGAAAGGGCATCAGTCCTTTTGGTTCAAGCCTTCAATAATGGCCACATTTAGACTGAATTCTTTCCTTGTTGCTTCTATAATAGTCAAATTAATGAACAGGGTTTCAATATATGAATTTGAGGGTGGACTTATAGAGTGGTTCTTTGCTTCATAAATTCAATTCTCTCATGATTCTAGTCACAAACTGAACTGGATGAGGACCAAATAAAATTTCCCCACAAGGTGAGCATTGACCCTAACCACTGAATTTGATTTAGTTCCGGTCCAACTCACGGTTGTGACTTTATGGACAATTTGGGGATTTTTGTTAAAATTTGGAAAATTCAACAAATATCTTTTGTATATGAGCTATAAGGTGTGAGCTTTTTGTATTTTTTTTTATTTCTGACAGACGATAGTAAATTTTCATAAGACTTCAATGAGATCTAACTTTTGTGTCATAATTTACATGACAAATGACTGGACAGTATTTTGTAGACCAGGTTTTGGTTTCATTCTCATGACTTGTAGTTCTGTTATTATTCTCATGGCTGTCCTTGACTCAGCACAGCAAAGTTTTAGAATGCTTCCAAATTTTGATCATCTTATGGATTCTGAGCAGTAAGTTTAATGTATGGGTCAGCAATGAAGACAATAAGCCTCTCATAAGGACCTGCTTTCCATAAACTTAGAAATGGAACACCCTATCCAAATTTACAGGTCATGAATTTGGGAGCTACTAGAATTTCTGAACCTTTGTCTCTCAAAAAGTGATGCTGAAATTTATTTGCCATACGAATTGGGAGGTGGGTCATTTAAGAGATTATTTAACCATGAGATCTCCACCTTCATGTGTGGGTTTAATGTCTTAATAAAAGGAGACTGAGGAATGGGCTTTTTTCACCTTTCCACCTTCTGTCATGAGATGACACAGCAAGAAGCTTTCCCTAGATGTTGGGCCTGCCTTTTGGACTGCCCAGCCTTTGAAACTGAGACCTACTTAATTCTTTTCATTTTCAATTACCTACTCTATAACAGGAGTTTGTTATACAAGCATAAACAAAGGAATGTAACAGTGATTCTGAGAAAGAAAATTGTATGAATGGAAGTGAAATTAAGAAGCAGCTCACAGGGCTGAGGATTTAGCTCAGTGGTTAGTGTACTTACTTTCCTAGCAAGCACAAGGCCCTGAGTTCAATCCCTGGCACAAAAAAAAAAAAAAAAAAAAAAAAAAAAAAAAAAAAAAAAAAAAAAAAAAAAAAAAAAAAAAAAAAAAAAAAGCATCTCACAGAATTGACTGAAATGAATTTGTCTTTTAGCCAAAGACAGCCGTTCACAGACCTTCTGCTAGGTATGAACAAGGTCAAGAGTCTTGGGTAGGTTAATCTGTTCACACACAAAGACTACCTAAAAAGGGAGGTGTGGAATTCACGGACCCTTTGGAAACACATGGAGATTTCCATGCAGAAAGATAGGTATAGGCTTAAGTACAGGAGGTACTGACTTAAGAAGAAATATTGAGGGATTCCCTATAGTGACCATAGGGTCCACACTCTCTCCAGAGCAGTGGAAAGCCATCCTTTAATAGGTGTAGAGTTTAAGTTTTGCTAGAAGAAAAATTTCTGGAGATTGTTTCCACAATAATGTATATTACTTAGCAATATTGCAATGTAATCTTAAAAATGTTTTTAATAGTAAAGTGTATTTTTTAGCAAAATGAAAAAGTGAATTTTGCTTGTTTTAGCTCTCGAAAACTTTGAAACAGTGAACTTCTTTTCAGTCTTACTGTGAGGCAAACTGTCTCTTTCTTCACTTCACAGCAAATCTACTGTCTCCCTTAGTCATCACAGTCACCGATCAAAGATCGTATCCTTTTAGTAGATACTTCTTATATTAGTATTTGCAAGAGAAACAGTTTTAATGCAGGACACAGAAATTTAAAAGGTTACCTTACAATATTCACCCACACAGTCAAAAGTAGGAGAGTACCAGAGATCTGTCCACACAATAGAAATCTGGAGAATACAGTCGCAGGCCTGGAGCCCGCGGCAGTGTCCATGGGAGTCCGCCTCCCAGGGCTGACCTGTCTGTCGGGGAAGATGGAGAGTCTGCACCGGGAGGTGGAAGGGGCCATGCTGCAGGCTGAAGAGCCTGCGTGGTCAGGAGGGAAGGCTGGTGTTGGTAGCTAAAAGACAATGCCCAGGGTGAAGATGGAGACCAGAGCTCCTCCAAAGAGAACACTAGACATCCCTGGGATGGTGAGGAAAATCAGCCAAGGAAGCTCCCCCAAAGAAGACCCACAACACGGAGATTTTTCCAGGGAAAAATCACCTGAAATCCTTCTGGCCCCTTCTCTTTCTATGCTGACTCAAATCGGCTGGGTGCTCCCATTCAAATTAACAATTAATTAACCATTATGCCTCTTACAATCCAAGTAAAAGCAGTACAATGAGATTTTGTCAAATTCCTCCATGTAATCAGGATGCATGTTTTAGGCAACTTGTATTTCTTCCAAATGGATAGGAAAATTAATAACACGGGTTATTCAGTTACATTGGTTTTAATTAACCCACGTTTATCCCCTGGAAACCCTACTGCTGTATTTCTCAGAGGCTATATTGATTTCATTCTTTTTAAAATTATCCAGCTATCAACGGATTTCACATAGGAATATATGTCTACATGAATTTTAAGCGTAAGCCAAACACCTGTATTGTGTTTCAAATCATGCATATAGTCAACTATTACTCGTGATATTCTCACCTGTATTTCAAAAGTCATTTGTAGAAGAATTGATGCACCTTGAAACCCATAATATTAAGTGAAATAAATCAGATAAACAAGGTTAAATATTTCATGGTTTCTCTGATATGAGAAGTCAAAAGTATAAATACAGAGCAAAATAAAAGAGGATAGGACGTAGGGAGGTAGATCTATCTAAAGGGGGAAAGGGATCAAGAGATGGAAGGAGGGAGTAGAGAAGGGGGGAAGGAGATGAAGAAAGGAATTAGGATTTATTATGTAAATCTATCAATTCCTCACAAGGATTGTGAGCATTATGTGCTACAAATGTGTACTACTAAAATAAAATCATCAATAAAAAGAGCATTTTTAAAAGTACTATGAATCTATTATGCGTTGGCCATATCTACATAGTCTGCCAAAAATGTATGCAAACTTCAGGAAAGGAAAAATCTTTGTATAACTATTTTAATACTAAGTTTATTGAGACATCACGAGATTAATTCAAGTTACCTTTGGCCTTTACAATTACAAGGGGTGCTCAAAGTGGTGGCCATGAGCTTCTAGATACTTATTAGTCCCGGGAACTGCCGCGTGGGTAACGTTGGGCATTGAGACTGCTCCACGTGCATTTTCAATTTCTTCTCTAAGGGCCGGCAATGTTGGGCTTTTTCTGCAATATAAAACACCTCTAGGGTCCTCCATGCAGAGGTAACACCACCTGTTGAGAAAACATCATACTGTTTTTCTTTTCCTAAAGTGTGTATACATTTTTTGGTGAACTCTGTAGATAACACACACATACATAAAAATGCATGTTCCCTTGCACATCTGGCAAAGAAAATTAAATTAAGTAGATTTTATTATTTATTCATTTCCGTGTAATAAATACACATTTTAAATATTCAAAAGGATTTTCCTGGAATTCATATCTTTAACAAATTTCCACTTTGGGTATATTATGTATGCCAATGAGAAGTACTGACCTCCTAGTGGTTTATAGGTCCCTTTAATTGTTACCTCTGAGTTAAACACCATTTTATTCTTCTATATGTAGAAGCCCTCCCCAAATAGAACGAGAAATATGTCTTATAAGCATGTTTAAATTTTAGTAAGCGACAATCAAGGGAAAATACATGTGATAGCCCTTAACATTGTAACTTGGATCCAAGTCACACAATCTGAACCTGTATCCATTCACCGAAAAAAGTCACACGGTCAAGTGTGATTTCTGTCATGCAGCCGAATAGACTTCTCCAGTAGGGAACATTGCAGGTTGCACAGCCATGGGGCGGGGGTGGGGGCGGGGGGGCGCGGGGCATAAAATCATCTGACAGCTGAGGAAAAAGCAACAGACAAATTTTCTTGTAATTAAAAAGAGATTCAGATTTTCATAAGTGACTACAAAGCCAAATGAAAAAGACTTTATTATTAAATACAACACATACAATATTTTGTTTTTGGTGCTTATTCTTCAAAACAAAAGAAACTATTGAAGGTGTTTTAATGTTTGTTCTTCTAAAAACAAAGAAACTATTGAGGCAGGATAAGGTCACTCAAGGAAATCAAAAAGGTCTTGTAGTTGACATCATAGAAAAGCCCACTTTGAAAGCTTCTCAGTTTCTTTCAGTTCAGGAGGTCAAAAATTGAATGACCAGAGAGCTCCAGATTACTTGGAGGGCTCTGCAGTGTTTCCTGGGTGGATTTTCTAAACACTGAGGATGCTAGAGGAGCTCTTTCTTTCTCTTCTCGGTGAGATAAAAACAGCACTCCTGTGATATTTGTTTCATCAAATTTTACTGAAAAAAACATGAGATTGGCTTCTCGACACCAAAATCTATCTTCTGGACAAATAAGGAGAAAATCTGAACTATAAGAACTCAGATATCGCTACAAGAAAAAAAAAAAATCAAAGAGAGTCACATGAGTTGTCCTTTGGGAGAGAAACCTGCATATTGAGAGAGAGTTGGAGAAAAACGTCCTTTTCCTGCATTTAATCTTGTGCATTTTCAGTGGGGGACCCTATAGTTATATTATCTGATCCAAATATAGGTACAAAAAATAAAATAAAAACAGGTCAACTGTTTTGAGTTACACACTTCCAAAACCTCCCCCCCCTTTTTTTTTTTTTACCATGTATCCCATCTTTCTGCTTATTCTTCCTTCATTGCATTCTAGCAAAAATATTTACTCATCAATTATATTTCTTATTAAAATCCTCATAAAACTGATACGTTTTACTCAGTCTCTGTTGTTTTCCTCAATATCCCTATTTCTATAGTATTATATTTTCCCGAAGTTTACTCCTTGAGTATTTTCAGATGTCCAATAGATGATTATTGCAATCTATCCTGAAATTCAAGAGGTCGGAAATTATTTTCAAGGAGACACTTTTGATAGAACGTAGATAGTGTAGGAAGAAAAAGACATTCCACAGAAAGTGATTCACAACTGATGTATAAATCTAAATAGAACATGATCAGACTTGAAAAAATATAGCTTCTATTTCATAATACACAAAACGATGATTTGTTTTGATGCCATTACACACATTTGAAATAACTTGTACACTCAATATACACTGTCATTTTACCACTTCCTCTGCTTTGCAAACACAGTTTTCTCCAATCCATAAATTTTTTCTGAGTGTCTGAAAAAATATCAAGCAATAATAGCCTTTTCCAAAATGAGAATATGACTGAAGAAAATTATAATGATATTTGCAAGACTAACTATAATTAACATTTGAAACTTGCAAGAAGAAACAATACGACATGCTGTTATCATCAACATTAGTTTTGGTTGTTTATTTAATGCTTGCTATTAGGAATTTTCCTAAAGCTAGTTTTGCTTGTGCATAACATTTCGTGATTCCCTAGTTATTATTATGAAATAATTGCTGGTTCTATGGGAAAGGAGGTGAGAATAATCTGTATAAGGTGCTGTATTTTGTTATTAGTATATTTTTGCTACACGAACAGTATCAAAACTCTCAATAACAGCTGTATAGATATTGCCAAAAGATATAATCTCTCAAATCAATGTATAAGTGGATGAAAACTTGCTTTATAACACATAAATAATACACTATCACGTTTACTGCTAATGAGAAAATTATCTTACATCTATTTCATACTTAGCATTTATTTCATACTTAGCATCTATTATAGTGATTTACTTCAACAAACATTGATATAGTTGATGATTCTGTGGGTCAGAAATGTGTTCTAGAGCAATGTAAGAGACTCTAGATATCTCTGATCTGGGCCAAACTCAGTCGGATTTGTCCAGAGTTAGTCATAAGCCTGCAACCTCCTAGTAAATCAGTATCGAGTAGCCGGCATAGATTCCTTCTCTGAGATGGTATCGATTCTCCTCAGGTGAATTCTATTCATCATCAATGCATTGATGTCATAAAGGAAATAATATGGTCTCTATTTATACTCACATTTGCTTAAAATCAGTTATAGAAGATCCGAGAACAACAAGAAAGCGGAATCTCCAATATGCAAACAAGTACTTGTGCCGTATTTGTCACTGTTCATTGGTTATCATTCGTCACATGTCAAGACAACAATCAAGGTGGAGGGAGACCATTGAAAGGGTAGATGGAGAATGGTGTGAAGACAACAGGGGCCATGACCACCACAGTCTAGCCCAGACACAAAACTTGTGTCATTGTCAAACATTGGCACTCTAATCCTTTCCCTTGTTTTTTTTCTTTCTTCTTTTCTAGCATCCTTTTAGCTTTTTGTGTCTTTTATGTTCTGGTGTTCCACAGTGCTACTTGACATTTTACTGATTTACCCTTGCATTTATTTGTTCCCCAATATAAACTTTTGTTTCTCTTGTGTTTTGAATACTACTATTTCAGCCAATAAAATATAGTTTTTCACCACTCTCTAGTCTATTTTATGTGTAACACTGAATTGACTCTCAATATCAGTGATGTTTATTATAAAGAAAATCTTTAGAGAAAACATGGGTGCAAGCATGACTTTTTACCAATCAGCATGTAAGAAATAAATCCTGTAACTATCTCCCACTGGGAACCATTAAGCTGCTATAACAGTAGTTCAGAGTCAGCTTTCTCACTTGTAATATTAAAGATCACCTTCCATTCCCTGAGGAATATCTTAAGTTGGGTACTATCTCTCACACAGCAACCGTAAGTAGCAGCTCTTAGCAAAAATATTTTAAAAAGCACTTTCCAATATAACCTGTCTTCCTATTACCATATGGTCCACAGCTCTTATCATAAACTGTGTCAACACAAAATTAACCTGCTAAATGGTAATTTCAGGGAGGAAATAAAATATAATAATAACCTAGACTTTTTAAATAAAAGTGTACTGTATGTCTAACCCATACATTGACAAATAAAAGAGAGACTTCAAACTAGGTTTTATTTCAAAAGACTTTGAAAAGATCAAAATGTTGGAAAAGTCTTTTTTCACATAATTTTCCTCTTCTCAGCACCAAACAGTTAATGTCAAATAATCAAACACTGAATTTTGATTAGAGAGACTTTTAGGTAAATCCCAGGTTACAGTGCCATTAGAGAAGCTGTGGGTGTAAAAGGAATGGTACTGTTGCCTCATTAATTTTCTTTATTTGTTCCCTCAAAAATATGGCTTATTTATAGGGAGAAATGATTATATTTATAGTGTGTGGAATTTGTCAACTTCTACTTCAATTGACTCTCCACAGAGGAGCCAAGGCAATTCACTGGGAAAAAGGGTATCGTTTTTCAACAGCTAGTGTGGGAGAAAATTGGTTATCATTATGCAAAAAAGATAAATTTAACATTTTACTCATATACAAAATAGGTCACACACTTAAATATAATCTATAAAACAATAAAAAAATAATAAAAATAGAAGAAAAACTTCGTGACCTTGAGTTATGTTATAAACTCCTGAATCCAGTTCCAAAAGAAATAAAGAAAAATAAAAACACCTTGGTATCCTGCCCACACAGAAATACAGTGAAGAAGCCAGTAACAGCTCATGCTGCCAGTGTTAGGAGCCAGTAGGCCGACACCACACCTCATCTTCCCACCCGAAAGGCTGCTTTGTGCCTTCACCTCCTGCTATCACCCCAGGAAGCATCCGGGCATCTCGCCCTGAGCTGATCAGCACTCTGACCTTGCGCAAAGCAGATGGAGGTCCAGCCCACCTCGTATGAGCCACTAGTAGCGCTAGACAGGCCTTAAGCTGTTTATTCCCTGAAAGCTCCTAATGGAGCCTTTGGGCACTGCTAGGAATTTCAGTCACTGATAGGTGCTCTGCTTATGGTGAGCAGCCTAGTCCATGTGCAGCTCTCAGAATGCAAGGGCACCCTCCATCTGCTACCAAGTCAGCCAAATACACCAGGCCGGGTGCATGGGAATAGCGCCCTTCCACACAGACATGGAAACTGACAGGCGTTCAGTACCCATGTCTGGATATTCAGCGCCCAGAGGTTCTCTCGAATCTGTCCAATTTAAGAAAGTTACATCCCTGCAGATGGGACCACCCCACAAAACACCTTAGCCCGAACGCCACTGAGATACAGCCAGATGCCACTAACGTGATTGCAGCTCAAGAAGCTGCACAAAATCAGACTCCTTCTGAAACCAGCACCATCCTAGGAACACGTCCCCAGAACAAAGTGTTTTACTACAAAACCACCCAGGAATATTGGTAGAGGCAACTGAATCACCAGATTGCAAATATCAATATAAGGAGACCGAAGCATTACAATCTCACATGACACCACTAAAGACACACTAATCCTATGGCAACATGGCCCAAAGAAATAATGTATTTTGATACACTGCAAAATACATATGAAAATGATGATTTTAAGGAAACCCAGGGAAGTATAAGAGAATATGGAAGATATTTCAAAAAGGAAAATAAAGTCTAGGGAATTAAAAAAAAGTTATAAAAAGTAAGGAAACTAAGATAACAAAGCTGAACTCAATAAATAAAATTTTTAAAATATAATTTAAAGCCTCAATAACAAACTAGATCAAAAAAAGGAAGAAGGAATTTATGATCTTAAAAACACACAGTATTAGAAAAAAGGAAAGGACTGAGGAAGTTCATAAGAGTTATAAAACATTAAATACAAATAAATATATTATGTCTATTAAAAAAGGAGTAGAGGGGGAAAGTCATAGAAAATATATCAAACAAGACAATAACTAAAATCTTTCCAAACCTCTGGAAAAAGTCTACATGCAGGTACAGGAAGCTAAAGGACCCCAAGTTTATTTGAACAAAAGAGACCTTCTTCATAATACATTATAGTCAAACTACCAGTTGTGCAAGAAAAAGAAAACAATTCTAAAAACAGTAAAAGAAACACATGCATTCACATATATAAGACTCACCATCCAACTAATAGCAAATCTCTCAGAAGAAAATGGGTAGGCCAGAAATAAAGGAATGATATATTGAAAATCCTGAAACAAAGACTTACTGGCCAAGAATACTACAGTGAAACAATATTTTCTTTAAGAAATATAATTTTAGGACAGAACTGCTGTAATACTCATCAACACCATAATTCTGAACAACTATGTGCGTAAAATTGAAAAACCTGGGAAAATGAGTAAATTTCTGAATAAATGTAATTTACCAAAACTGAACCATGAAGTCACAGAAAAGGAAAAATAATAATGAATTATTATGCTGGTTCAATAATAAAAAATGTCCTGAGACAAGAAAGCTCAAGATTAGAATACATAATTATTGAATTTTACTTCATTTTTAAAGAACTAATAATGACTGACTTATTTCTTAAAATTGCAAAGGAGGCAACGCTTCAAAAATCACTTTGTAAGTCCAGCATTACCCTGAGAACTAAACCAGACAAGCACACAATATCAATACAAAGCAATAAACATTATTACTGATAAACACAGATTCCAAAATTCTCAAAATAATTCCAGCCAATTGAATCTAAAAGCACGTTTACTCCAATTTCTTGTACACTAATAATTTATTTTCATTAATGTTGTTATTCTTAACATGTAGCTGGTTAACCTACTTTGTCAGTTAAATCATGGATTAAAGAAACCTTTTTCTTTTAAATTTTCTTTGTACAGATAAATATTAAACACCTATCGTCCCTGTACAAGTAATGCTAACTTCAAACATGCTAAATTAGGTCAATGTCACCAACACTTTCCCAGATAGTTAAACTTGAAAATTCAGATTAACATCTTACTTCATCCTGTGCGTTAACATTACAGTTAACCCTTGAATAACATGATTACAGGCACCAAAGCCTTTTGTAGTTGAAAATATGGCAATAAATTTTAAATTTTTACAAATTTAATAATATCCTGCATTGACTGGAAATCTTACTAATGATATTACCGATGAACATATTCTTTGTTATATGTACCATATATTAAAAAAATAAGGTACATCACTAACCCTAAGTGATGGCCTTGAAACATGATTTTTTTATGGTTGTACACGATTTACTGGAGCGGGGTCCTGTTCAGTCAGAGGCGACTGGGCTCACAGTGTTACCAGGACAGAACACACAAGCCTACCAGGTTAGCCTCAGGAGGTGACTAGGAGGCTATTACTCACGTATAGTCCAGGTTACAGTTCATTTTGTGCATTTATGGTTTAATGATGTATCTTTGTGTTTATTTACATTTCTGCTAATTGTGAAGGTTGCCGTGTACAGCCTGGAAGTTTTGGGGTTTGTAAATTTTGGTAATTTTTGTTTGGTTTTCTTTTATAAAAATATACTTTTCAGTTTTTTATCAGTACATGTTTGCAGTACATAATGATTATATTCAGTACGAGGAGGTAGTCGGTGGACAGAACACGTGTTAATACTTTTTATGTCCCCTTCCCTCTCCCCCAGCCATCTCTTGGTTTTAACTGCTTGTAATGGATTTGTAAGTATTTTATAAATAGACTGTTCTCTACATATATTTTATGCATTCATGGACTATACAAATTGTTCTTTGTTTTATACTTCTGGATGCTTAATTCTCCTGTGACTTTATTTAAATTATCACAAATCTCAAAAAAAAAAGAAAATATGTGAATATAAATGGATCTGTGTGGGTCAAGCTCGTGTTGTTCAAGGGTCAACTGTACATACAATCCGTCATGGTATCTTACTTTTTTTCAAAATTACTTCAAAATCTTGCATTTTCATTCATTCTTCATGAGCTGCCTTTCCTTCAATGCTTATTTATATTTGCTCGGCACCTAGTAAGTGCTCAGTGAACTCTAACCCATTTGTTACTACTAAAAGTCTTCATTGTGTTTTATTGCCACTGGATGATTATTGCTGTTACTGCCACTGGATTTGCTGAACCAAATACCTGTTTTCTCCTCTGCTCTCGGCAACACGTTCTGTTCAATTTCTGGAGTCACCAGCTCATTTTAGACTCTCAGATATTCTGCCTCGATCAGAAACCCCAAACACTCAGCATCACAGTTCTATGACTTTGCCTTCTCTCCACCTCTTCCTATTGCTGTAGGCATTATCTCAGGATACTGGGTGACAAGTTACATTTTCTTGGATTTTCTAATTTCCTTTGCAGGTGAATGGGATAGACCCACATTATCCTGATTTTTGATTTTTGCTGATGGTATATCTTCAAGTGAGCATGATTTATCTTTGCCTTTCTGCCCTCAGCCTCTTTTTATACTGAAGAAGGCAGTAGGAGTCCCTGCCCACATATGTGTAACTATCTTGAAAGAGGTGGTAGGTGCATTTCTGAGTGGACTCTAGGCCGAGAAGGTAGGGGACCTTCTTGTCCTTTGCTTGAAAAATTCTGGGAGATATTCTGTCTAGTTCTTTAGAAATCCTTAGAATAAGCCATGTTATTCACAGTAGGCGCCTCAATCAAGTCCCTTTACACTGGCTCCAGGGATCACCTGGCACACAAACTATAGGCACATGGGTTTTTGTTTCATCCTTTGCTTTCAGGAAAATGAACAAAGATGCATAAATTTTAAGATATAAAAGCAGAATATTCTAGTAACTCTCTGATGTACATGTGAAACCAAGAAACCCTTTCTATGATTTTATTCAATATTTATAATTTTTTCAAAATATAAATTCTTTCAACAGTATACAAATATGAAATGGCAAAACTAAGAATAAGAAATATTTTCTCTAGAAACTCAGACCACCTCTTAGGCAAATTCATGTGTTTCTTGATTAAGAGCCAGTTAGATTATAGTAGATTATCTTAATTTTAAAATATTGTTAGCCTTCCCCATGGTTTGATCTCTGGAAGAAGATTATAGTTCACTGTCACATTGACATCTGTTCCACCAAAGTGCCTGAAACTTTCTCTGGCCAAGGACATATGAGTAGGAGCGATGTTGGCCCCTTCTGAACAAAAGTTACAGCTGCAGATGAGCATTTCCTGGCTTCTGGGGCTCTTCCAGTCCGTGGCCTTCCTTCTCAATGCAGCTAGAAACTCTCCACAAGCTGGGTGGGTCTCAAAGTAAACAAATGGTGAAAGCAAAGCTACAGGTGACACCTAACAGACATGATGAGGACACAGAGATGACCAAGAAAAGATGCTGTAGATGCCTAGGGAGGAAAGTGAAAGCCAGAATCAAAACAATGATCGTGGTGGGCAAAATACGTGATAAACGGATGCTTTCCGTGGCATTTAGAAAGGACAATTGATGGAAAGCTTTGACTCACCAAACAGAGTGCGAGGGTGATGATGCTTGCGTTCTGGTGGATATTACATCAGGTTTTACTTTTCCATAGACTTGTGATACACTTTCTTTTGTTCCCGGTTCTTCTATCTACACTTAGGCAACACAATAATCTTTCTCTAACATCATTTTGATGGTATCATTTTTTTTCTCATCAGTCTTCTGAGGCTCCTCATATTAAGGAAGTATGTTTTACCTCTTCATGATTTGTTCCAAATTAAATATCTGTTTATTATCGCTCCAGTCTCACACCTTCCTTAAAGAAATTCTCCCAGATGGTATTTGAGTATATAGCTTGCTTTCTTTACTCAGTCATTACCTTTGCTGTAGCACTTTTTCTCACCCCTGTTTAGTTTAATTCTAAATTGTCTTAGTCAGAAAAGACTAAGTTCCAGCACAGTAACAAAAGACCTCGAATGTTCCATGGCTTAAAAATAAAAGCTCTACCACTCTTCTATACCGCTTGTCAGTCTTGGAGCAGATAGAACTCCAACATTCTCTGCATTTAACACCTGGAACTGGCCAGGGATTTAGCTCAGTGATTAGAGTGCTTGCCTTGTAAGCACAAGGCCCTAAGTTCAATCCCCAGCACCACAAAAAAAAAAAAAAAAAAAAAAAAAACACCTGGAGCTGGTAGAAATTTGTACAGATTTATGTTTGTTCTTTGATGTTCTTGGAAATGCCTGTGTTCCTTTCCATTTGTTTTCTTCAAAATGAACAGGAAATAAGTCTATAAGGACAAGCATATCCTGCCAAACCCTACATAGCAGCCAAATCCATAAATTCACACTCACACGAGAAAACACACACGTACCCCCAATATAATTTACCAAATCATCACTTTGAATCTACTTCAAATCTCACTGATCTCATTAATCTGATGCGGTTCATCCCACCGGCATATGTTCCTTTTTCTCAACTATTAGCATTTGCACTAATTATTTTGTGTACCTTATAATATCCTAGCCAGAAGTCCATGACTTTTTCTTACAGGGACAGAGTGAGCACTTTAAGCTTCGGTCTATGGGCGAGACTGTGATGGTGAGGTTAACTGTCAGACTGACTAGATTATAATGCAACCAGAAAGGTTATCGGATCACGATGCAGGGCATACCCGCGAGCAGATTAGCGCCCTGATGCTCACCGCTGAATGTGCTGTTGGGAAGTGGGCACAGCTGGAGGGCTGGGAGCAAGTTCTGGAGGGTAAACTGTCTCCTTCATGCACTCTGCCTTCGTGCTCTGCTTCTTGACTATCAGGACGAAAGCAGCTTCTCTCTGCCACGTCTTTCTGCCGTGACTCTGCCTCGGAGCCCTCAACTGATGGACTGAAAAATCTGAAATCATGCACTCAATAAACCTCTTTCTTGAAGTTGTAGGTGCCAGGGATTTAGTCTCAGCAACAACAATGGCGTCAGACACGCTTCCTGAAACCTGCTTATCTCTGTGGTTGTAGAGCAGCAGGAGCCACGCACAATATGCAATAGAGTGAGTGTTTTTCAATAAAACTTTATTTTTAAAAGCAGGCAGTCAGACTTCTGTTGCAGTTTGCAGACCTGCACTTGTAGAGTAATAACTTGAAAACTTCTGCACTCATCAGACACGTCTGGGGGGAGTAGTACCACACACAGTGTTTGGTATTCGTGGAGTGGTCAACTCAGAAGAATAGCGAAAAGCTTGTGAATCAGTCTTCTTAGTAGTTTCTAGGTGAACTTTCTGCTGCTATTCAGAGAATCACACACTTAGAATCATCAACCTGTAGTTCGAAGACAATGTTCTATAGTCAATGACTTGTCAATTGTTATCAACAAAGGAGTGAATTAAGTATTTTACTACAAAACTGAGGAAAAAACAATGCTTATTTTTTCAACATATTTTTTTGCCTTACAAAAGCCAGGTGACTACACTTAGCCAGACACCCGGCCCTGAATAAAATTTTATTGGTTACAGGAATGAGTTACAACAAAGTTAGCATTCATCTTCTTTTATAATGACAAGGCACACAATGCTGTAAATATTACATTTTCCATGCCTCCTACACATGATGGACAGGTAATGAAATTGTTTTGTTTGTAAAGTCTCCCTAAGCTATTTTAATTTGTCATGATACACAAAGCTTGGCTACACCAAATGCATCAAGCTATTCGTATTACTTCAGTGGAACAAAAAGATTTCAGAAAGACACCTTAATTTTATTCTTATTCAACACTGACATTGAAAAGACATTATTGTTTGTGTAGTTGTTTAAGCTTCCAATCCTACTCGTTCTTATACACATTTTTAAAACTCCTTTGAGACTCTGAACTCTTGAGATATTTTTACAAGAGTAAATGACTTGCTCAAATACTGCAGCAGTCTTGATATAGAAATGATAAAATGACAGATTCTTGGAGAGAAAAATAAATGATCCCAGATGAACTTGTTTAAGCAAATTTTTATTCAATATATAGCACTTTAATAGTGAAATACAAAGACAGATTGTGGTGGACTTATTATTGTGGTCAACTTGAGCGAGAACGCCCAGCTGGACTGAGTTGGTGTGGTTCTGTGTGAAAAAGATCCACCTGAAGGTTATTGCCAACACAGTATAAAGGAGAACGGGAGCAGCCAATAGGGGCCAGTTGTTTCCCAGGAGAAGCTCTGTTGTGGCTGGTTGTCTAGAAGGGAGCTTGGCTGTTCTCGTTACAGGAGGAGCTTGGGGTCCTGCTGTCTTCCAGGATGGCTGCTGTGCGCTTTGGGGGAGTTCTAGTCTTCATCTCCACAGTGAGTATTGTATCCTGGCTCCACTATAGATTTCTTCAGCCGTTTAGCGCAGACACAGACGCACATGAGATGGTGCTGTGGGCTCCCAGCCCTTGGCGGTCTTTGAGGTCTCTGGTGCACAGATAGTCTTTGCCCCCTCTCCCTGCATTGGGCTCGTGTATGTGAATATTGTGATGTGTAAATGTCCTGTACGAAATCTGCTTTCTTGCAAACAGTTGACTCTAGAAAAGTAACAAATACATAGATCCTCACGAATAAAGGACACATTGTGGTTTTGGGGATTTCGGAGGAATTGTTCACATTATTTTCAACAGTAATAGTTTTCATTATACTTATTTTTTACCATTAAAATAACCTTATGAATTTGGAGTAATCATTAAACAAATTCTCTCAAGAAAAGCCATTGATGCTAATTTTAAAATCTTACAATACGCAAAGATGAAAACATTAAAACAGACCAGACTAACATATAGTCTGACCAAATGTTAGCGCCTCACAAAGTACGGCCCACGTTAAATCGGCCTCGAAACACGTGAGTGAATTAGGAGAAACTCCCTGTCTGTGATTAGAGCCAGTTATCATCTGATTCTTGTTCGGGGGTGTTTGAAACATGAGACAGTTTCCAGGTAAATAGATTGTATTTTCTTGGTCCACAGAGGAAAAGGAACAAGGCTACTCAGCGAAGCTCAGAGTCCAAGCTTTTGACCTCCAATTTCTGCCAGTTCCCTCATTTCCACAGACCTAAAGCTCTTCAAGCCAAATCTTCAGGAGCTGACCCAGGTGCCACCTCTTTGCCCCAGTCTTCCGCTCTGCCGAGCATTTTTAACGAGTCTTCTGAGAGGCACGGAGTCCTCCAGTTCACTCACAGCTTTCTGCAACGAACGCTGGGGGAAAACAACCAGCAAGGCCCACTGTAAATACTGCATTCAGTTACTTTTCCCAACTCGACGACGTGTGGAAGGCACGCTGCGTTTTGTTTTGAGGGCGGGGAGATGACAGGGAAGAGTCCCGGGCCCCCATTGGCTCGCGGCTGGCAGCAGCCGCCGCGCGGAGCAGCATCGATCTGAAGGGTAAACGCGCAGGGACCGCAGAGCGGGGTCCAGGCGTTTCTCGGAAGAGGGCAGCCTCTTCCAGGAAGAGAGTGGTATCTGCCGGCCGCCGGCCTGGAGCACCTCTGAACGGAAGGCGCAGGACGCGCGGCGGTGCGCTGCAGCAGCGACTCGGGGCGGCGAGAGGAGAGAGGCGGACGGCTCGCACCTCCGGCGCCGCGCTGGCTGTTGCATCCTCGCGGCTGCAGGTCTGCTGCTCCCGGCTGCCCGGCGGCCACAGGTAAGCCGCCGCCTCGCGCTCGGGATCCGTCCTGCGCGCGCGCCGGGACGTGCACGCTCCTTCCTGCGCGATTGGTAGAGGGCTGCTGTGCCGAGTCGGGAGCTGAAGGAGGCTCAGCGCACACCCAGCGTCTGAATCGCGGGCTCGTGCGTGGGTTTGCTTTGGGAAACTTCGGTAAGTTCTAAACAAGTCTGCAGACTGGCGAGAGGTGAGGCTGAAAGAGGGGGCGAGGCACGATTTAACCACTCAGGCACCTGGGCAGGGCCGGTTTCAAAGGAAAACAAATAGATGTTCAACTGGTTACTTCATAATTGGTTTTAGTGATACCTGATTTTAACAACAAAATAATGCTTTATTCTCAGTTTCTATGAATACCGATCGTCCTCACCCACTTCTCCGCGGACCGTGATAATGTTAAAATCCATTCTGCATTTAAAAATACAGCGGTAGGGCAATTTAGATGTATTTATGTCCTGTTTCTCCGTGTACAGCCATCCGAGTTTCCTGCCACAAAACTAATTTGGGACAAGTGGAGGAACTGTAGATTACCAGATCTGCTGTGAGTTATATAATGTGCATTTCAAAATTAAGGTATTACTCGTTTGAGGAGGATGTAAGGAGGAGGAACTGTATGTGATAAGGACCTAACAAGTCATTTTTCACACACATCTCTGGTAATTTAAAAATATTTTCTTATTTGTAGCATAATTGTGTTTGTTTTTTTTTTTTTGTTTTTTGTTTTTTTTTTCCCTTGGTCTGGGTCACAGTGACTTCAAAACCTCTGTAGTTCCAGGCGCCTGATGCGTCTCGCAGACCGAGCGTTGCTCTGCTCTCTGGAGAGGCAACTGACATACTTTTGGCTGATTCTGTAACCATTTCGTGATTTTTAGTTTCTTATCAGATATTTTGACGCTCATTCACAAACTGTTCAGCAAGAAAATTACCTTGCATGCTGAGGGGCCAAAATATAAATGGATTGCATTTTGAATATAGGTTTATAGTTTTAAATTTCATTATGCAGAACCCAAACAGGATAAATCCAACCAGGATGAGCAGGTATTAGTTTCCTACTGTTTAATCTCTACTGCATACTCGATCAGTTGTAAAATTTATAAAATACCACCAGACACATAGTTATCCCAAAATACTGGTCCTTGTTCTTTAATGACATCATTGATTTATTAAATTATTCTAAGAAATTCAAAATAGTTTAATCTTTTCCAATGTTATTTTTAGAAAGGAATTTAACTGAATAGGTTTATGTTGTAAATATATCCTTGATTCCAGTAGAAAGTCACTCCAGAATTGAAAGACAGATGGTTACTGGTCCCAAAACACGAGCAATTGATTGACGAATTGTTTTAGAGTGCGCCAGTGCAACGCCGCGTGCAAAACAGGAGTTTTTATTTTACTGACGGGCAGATATACCCACTCAGCAAAAAGGTTCCTGGCTCTTTCTCTACCTGCTGTAATATTAACTTGGAAGTCCGATTTCAGAATACACCTATTTTGCCTTAATTACTAATCCTTACTTCAAAGACTGACTTCTGTAATTAACCTGCCATTAAGCCTCATCGTCATTGAAAAAAAAAAAAAATCCCCTTTTATTTTCTGTTGTTTCACAAGCCTGTAGGTGCTTTCCTCTTGCCTCCTACTGCTGGGTACCACTTCCAAGCAGTAGGGGAGTTTTCAAGCCAAGGGGTATTTCCCTACCGGACTTCACTCCTTGTTGATCTGTTCAGTGACTGATCATTTTAGAGAATTCTCACACAAAGAAAAAGTTGAACTCATGCCAAATGAACCCGTCATTTGTTCCACGTGTAGGATGATGTATATTGGGTTCCTGTTGTAACAAAAATCTTGCTGAGTATATGAGGGAAAATCCCCGTGAATGCTTTCTGTGACATACTTATATCTACCTCAGTATGACTGTGTCATTTAGGGATGGATCACAAAACTGATCTCCTTGAATTGAGCGTGCTTTTCCATCTGGAATTTTGACAGCTCACACTTCATGTAATAGTTTGTGATATATGTTGAAATCAATCAATCCTTTATCATTTTGAGGTTGATAAGAGTATAAGTCACCCTTGTCTGTTGAAAATCATTATGGTTCATGTCTAATCACCCCTGCTGATGACACAGAACTGCAAATAGTCTGCTTAAACTGTTCTTATGGGAAATATGAAATATTACTGTATTTTCACACCAATAGATGCTAAAATATATTTAGATGTCATGTCATTAAATCTAGCAGTTGTGATAGGATGACACACAGAGTGATGTTTCTTTTCAGAAGTGAGCCATGTTTTCATGTAAAGATATCAAGTCTAAAGCCTTGAATAATAAAATAACCCACTAACAGGCCCTGTTGTAAATGTTTTCATATTTCCAAAAGGAAAGAATGATTCAGATCATTCTCATTTAAGGTATTACTCTGTTTTCTAAGAAATAATTGCTCTATAAAAAGTAATTATGTGTTACATTAACGTGTCATCATTAACACATCAATAGGTAATAATTTGCTTATAATATAGTGTGGATTCATGATTATATTTATATTAAATTATAAATGAAAAATAGTTCCTCTTCCCAGTTTAAAAATGTTTTGCTTTTTTGTAAGTTCAATTACTATCAAGGAAAATAAAGTAAATATAATTATCATACAAGGAATGAAAATTTTTATTCTGAAATACAAAAGGTTTAGTTAATAATACATCTTAATTGAACAATTTTCACTCATAGCTTTTAAAAGCATTTTAAGTTTTGGCTTTGAGACAATTTTATTTTTTCTAAATTACTATGCTAAAAGGGTGATATATCATCACTAAACTTTAAAAGGAAAATATGTATGTCTGTGTATGTATGTGATGGTGCATGTATAGAATGTCAAATGTGGTTACTGAAAGTTATTTTTAAGTATCACATGATAAAATGATTCATTATATGAGGAAATGATATATTTAGGAAAGAATAATTAAAAGTTATGACTATTAAAAATTAAGTAATAAATTAGTTCCATATAATGTTATTTTACTTTTTGTGAGATCCTGGATAGATGTTCTAAGAACTGAAGTGCTCATTTATTCAAAAATTTTTTAACTCTTTTAATAAGCGCATTTTGAACTATAGAAATCAGAATATGTCCTTCCTGTTTTATAAGTTTATCTGCACTCAGATTTGTTTTGCTCTATTATAGATCATTGTATTTAGGGATAAATTAAATCTTTAATATGCTTCATTTTTTGCATA
>PVJO010020361.1:0-32236 GCA_004026905.1 Hystrix cristata
GATGAATGGCTAAAAAAGATGTGGTTTTTCTACACAATGGAGTACTACACCGCTATAAAAAAGGATAAACTAGAGTCATTTGTATGTAAATGGATGTTCCTGGAGAACATACTATTAAGTGAAATAAATCAGACACTTATTAGTACACATCGAATTGTTTCTCTGATATGAGAAACCATAAGTGTAAATAAGGACAAAGAATAGTTATTGTATTCAAAAGAGAGAACTAGATAGGGAAAAGGGGGATAAAGAAGAAGGTTAAAAGAAAAGTAAGATGAAAGGGGGGAAAAAATGGTAAAGTGTAGTTACACTTGTTGCAAATAGGGAGGGGTGGGTGAATGGAAGGGAGGGGAGGGGAAGGGGGGAAGAGGGGGGAATACCAAGATGTATCATGTACAGGTACAAAATAACCATGTTGATTATGATCATTATGTATGCAATGTACCAATACATGTTCTTGGTAAAAAATAATAAAAAAAATTAAAAAAAAAATGTATGTACTTCACTTCTCCATGTACTCTGAATTACAAGTCTGCCTTTGAAAGAAAAGGACAAAGAAATTTAACTTTCTGGTCTCACCCTTTAACAGCATTTAAAAATTATTGAGGACCCCAAAGAGCTTTGGATCATGTGGGTTCTATGCATCACTATTTACCATAGTAGGAATTAAAATAGAAAACCTAAGAATATATAGGAAATTACAAATAATATTTAATCCAATGCATTTTAATGTTTTTATGAAAATAATTATATATTCTAAAAGAAATGATGAGTGAAAAGAATTGAAGCTGGAGATTAGCGTGTTACCAGCCTGCTGGGCAAGGCAGTGATCTGTCAGTCACAGAGATTCAGGAGATATGCACTCAAGCCTTGAATCTGGAACCACTCACAAAATGCTGTCTTTAACTCTCTTCTAGTAAGAATTCAAGCAGATTTTTGACAGGCAGACCTTGACAAGACAAAGGAGACACGATAGACTGCTGCCATTAACCTGGTAGCCACTGTTACCTCTTTCACTGGCCCACTTTGCAGGGTGTAGTTCTTTCTCCTGCATTTAATTGGCCCACATTTGCTCCACAGAGCATGTTTTTTTTCCTACCTTTAATGAACGTAAAACCTCGCTACCTTTTTTGCTTGTTGTGACTTATTCTTTGTTCAGGAGAAATAACCTAGAAAGAAATCAACTCTTAGAAGGAGATCCCAGAACTCCAGCCAGTAATGAATGACATTTAACTTTTGTACATCTTTTATAACCTTTTTCTTTTTTTTTTTTTTTTTTGTGGTGCCGGAGATCGAACTCAGGGCCTTGTGCTTGCCAAGGCAAGCACTCTAATCACTGAGCTAAATCCCCAGCCCCTGTACATCTTTTAAATGTCTGATTTAATTCAAACCAGGAAGATTCTTATATCTGTTTCTACATTTAATGTGCCACAATATGTTGTTCTGGCTAAAATACATAAAGAAAACTTGATTTTACAGAGATAAGTAGTTAAAAAAAAGGTATTTTAAAAGTATTTTTGGATAATTATGGATTTTCTCTTTTAGTTACTGATATAGGATTAGGGCGTGGCCTGACCTGGCTGGGAAGATGAACATAACCTTGGGGAGTGGCTTTGACCTGACGTCAGCCTGGGGCGCGAAATTCCAATCGCCCCTCTTCTCACAGGATCCAGAAACTCTCACGAGAACAGAATCCAGATAAATATGAATGGCACCACGAGTTCGCCCTCTTGCCTCTCTTGCCTTTCTCGCCCCCCTGGCTCGCCCCCTCTCCCCGCGCTCTCCCTTCTGCCTTGCGCTTGCCCCCTGCTCCCTAGTCTCCTAGGCCTTTTCAGATTCCTAATTGCAGCATCAGCTGGTTATTTTACCCACCTGGCCAAACCAGTCTCCCTTTTGTTACTTAAATAAACTTTCCCAATGCCCTAAAATTCGCTCCTGCAATTCATTGCCTGCGCGAATAAAGAACCTGCAGATATATTTTCTGAATCCCCCTTTCCATCCGACAACATTACTACACCAAAACATTAAGTTGGGGTTTTAGGTTCTGAGGTAGGACAGAAGAAATGAAGATAGACAGAAAAAGACAAGGAAAATTAGAATTTTGGAATTATACTTTTGGGGAAAAGTGCAGCTTCTGGTCACAAAAGTTATTTAAGCCTCTTTCCCTTCCAGGAAACTCCCTCAAAAAAACAAAAAAAAATCCTAAAGGCTTCAAAGACACAACAAGCCTGTAAATTGGGTTTTTCACCTGTAAACTACACTTCTTGTCAAACACCTCTACCCTCAAGGAAGTAGCAATATTGGTGGGCAGTATATCTCAAATTCACATAAATGGTTTGCACTCTGACACAGCACAGGAGATAGGCAGCGTGACAAACAGTAGAAGTACACATCTTAGATCATTCTTCTTATAGATGTCCCCAAACCATCTCCAGATCATAAGGCACTTCTCTCTCTTGGGGTTCCAAACTCTTTCTTTTAGTGCCTGTTTTTAAAATTTGTCTATTTCCTCATCCCTAAAAAGACAAAAGAAAAATCTCTTATTTTCGCAATTTTGATTTCTAAATACAACCCAAACTTCACACAACGCAAGGTAATATAAACAAAGATATTCACAAGGTGTAGGGACAGGGGTCCCCACAGGTAGGGAAAAGATATGGTAAAGGCTTCGTTAGATGTTATTAAAAATTAAGACAATTTTGATCTCTACAGCCAGACTCTGAAAGCCAGACAGCTATAATCAAATAGTTAGAAACATAAAGGCAGCTAGATTCCAACAATTAAAGAGACAAAGGCAAAGAGCCTAGTTCCAGGAAGACCCCAGGTAATCTAATTAACATAAAGAAAACAAACTCTCCCCTTTGGCTCTTATATCTGCATTACTTGGTCCGAGGGAAATCGAGGCAGAAGTGACAGGCAAGCCCAAGAGCCAATCAGATTCCAAAGGCCAACCCAATGGAAAAACCTCAATAAAAACGGGCTATAACAAAGGGCCCATGAGTATTTAACTTTCGAATGCTCCCTACTCATCGAGTAGCTATCTATCATCTTCTTTTCCCGCTTTTTCACCACTTTTAAATAAAATGTCCACTAAATAAATTGTCTTCTCTTAATTTAAACTCGGTTTCTTTAATTCTCTACTGTAGCTGGGTTTACGATTGCCGGGAATTCATTTTCTACCAGGGCAGCAGCTCACAGGTCCACCTCCGGACCTAACAATGGCCACTGTTTAATGTAACTGAAACCAACCCAAATATCCTTCAATTGGGGGATGAGTAATACTTCTGATGCATACATGTTTATGGTAGACTTGATATGATTTTGAAAATGGCAGACTTGAGTATGATTACGATATAAATATGTTTCTTTTTTTCCTTTTTTTCATTTTTTTATTTTTTGGGTTTTTTTGATATAAATATGTTTATAATTATGACACATCTATATAGCACTCGGTCTGAAAACAAATAGAACTTAAAATGAGAGTAAAAAAATAAGTCTTAGAGTTATAGATTATATATATATATATAAGACCATATATATAAAAGACTATTAAAAAGACTCACCAAGGGTGGTACTGCACACTTGTAAGCCCAGTACTTGGGAGGCTAAAGCAAGAGGATCATCTCAAGTTTGAAACCAGCCTGGGCTACATAGTGAATTCAAAGCCAGCCTGAACTACATAGCAAGACCCTGTCTCAATAAATAGATAAATAAATAATAAAACAGACTCAAACATCATTAAAAATCCATTATAAATAGGACACAGATAGATTGAAAGTAAAAGAACCATGCAAACACTAACCAAAAGAACGAACTGGCTGTATTAATACTTGATAAAATAGACTTTAGAATAGGGAAAATCACCAAGGATAATGAAAGACATCGGATAATAAAACGGCCAATTCATCGAGAAGCTATAATGATCCTAAACAGGCAATATTCCACAGGAACAAATACAGGAATCAAAAACTGATGAATTAATAGAACATAGAAACTTCACTACTACTCTGAGTAATCGTAGAACAAGTAGAAAAAACAGTAGTACAGACACAGAATATCTACATAACAAACTCAACCAACTGGATCTAACTGACTTTTATACAACACTATACTCAGGAGGCTGAGGCACGAAGATTGCCGTGAGTTCAAGGCTAGCCTGGGCTACATAATGAGTTCAAGGCCAACCTGAGTCCCTGTCTCAAAAAAAAAAAAACAACAACAACAACAAAAAAAAAACCCAAAAAACAAAAGCAAAGTATACATCTGTTTAAGTATACATGGAATATTCACAAAGACCACATTCTAGAACATAAAACGAAGTGTATTAAATTTAAAAGATTCAGGGTGGGGAAGAGGGGGAACTAACATACATCATATACAGGTACAAAATAACCATGATAAATGTGATCATTATGCATATAATATACCAATACATGTTCTTGGTAAAAAATTTAAAAATATAAAAAATTTAAAAGATTCAGTATCACACAGCATATGTTTTCTCTTACCATTACAGAATTAAACTAGATGTCATTAACACAGAGATAGCCAGAACATTGCCAAATATTTGGATATTAAACAACATTCTTCTAAATAATTCATGGTCAAAAGCTACATCTCAAGGAAAAACAGAAAGGACTTTGAATAAAAATACATAAAAAAATTATACCAGGCACCATGGTGAATACCTGTAATCCCAGGGAAGCTGAGACAGGAGGACTGCAAATTCAAGCCCAGGCTAGACAAATTAGCCTCTGTCTCAAAAAAACAAAAAGGGAGGTTGAGGATTCAGCTCAGTTCAATCCCCAGCACCGCCCCACCAAAAATAAATAAACAAAAAGGTCAAGACTCCCTGTTAAAACCCCAGTATCAAGTTTTTTTTTTAAATTACTGGATGCACCTAAGAAGTATTCAAAAGAAAATTCGCAGTACTGAACAGCTACAAATAAAATGTTAGAAAAACTTCCATATAACGTGTAAGCCTCTATCATATGTATTTAGAAGATACTCAGGAGGGTGATGATACTCAGGAGGATTAAAAATTTGAGGCCACCACAGAAAACTTAGGGAGTCCTGTCAGCAAAGACACACAGATGGCATATAAGCGCATGAAAAGATCCTCGAATCATAGGTCATTACAAAAACACAAATTCAAAGCACAGTGTGATACTGTATCACCACAGAGCAATGAAATGGCTTTGCAACAGCAAGAGGAGGAAAAGTGAAAAAGAAAAGAAATTAACAGTACCAAGTGCCTTTAAAGATGTACAACAATGGTAATAGATGATGGGAACACAGTATAACTGACAGCTTCTTATAAAGTTAAACATACACTTACCATGTGACCATCTCTCATTCCTGGATATTTATCCAAGTGAAACAAATACCTACTAGCACACAAAAATCTGTACTCAAATATTTACAGCAGTTGTATTCACCACCACAAATTGGAAACAACCCAAATGCTCTTTAACCAATTAATAGTCTACCTGAGTGTCACTGAGACAGTGCATTTGTACATGTACTGACTACCCCAAGCCCTCCCGCAAGTGTCATTTCAGTGGGTTGATTCTTTTTATTGAAGCAGGGTCTCACACTGTAGTTCAGGCTGGCCTAGAACTCAAGGTAATCCTCCTACCTCAGCCTCTCAAGGATTACAGGTGTGTGTCATCACACCTACCTTCAATCAGTCAATTCTTGTTTGTACAACACAGACTAGTACCTCTATTTGTTTTGTTAATTTTGGGGGCTGGGGATTGAACTCAGGGCCTTTCATGTCTATTTGTTTTACATCAACTAATTTTTGCATACTTTTTATTTAGAATGTTGTATTCACCTTAGATGTTTGTTTATAGTGAAATCTAATAAGAGTTGTTTTTTTTTTTTGGAGACAGTCTCACTACATAGCCCAGGCTGGCCTTGAACTCACGGCAATCCTCCGGCCTCAGCCTCCCGAGTGCTGGGATTACAGGCATGTACCACCAGGCTCAGCTGGTTATTTTCTTTTACTAATTGGTGTTTATTTACAAAAAATAACCTATAATTTTAATGCTACAATCTATAAAAACTCTTGTTGTAAGTACATTAGATATAATTTTTATACTTTTCCAACCCAGTGATACTCTTTTACAATACAAAATGGACATGTTTCAGACACTGAGACTAAATAGGAAGCACCACCAAAAGATCTTCAAAAGAAAAACCTGAAAAATGGAGAAATGTCAGCGTATGAGGGGGAAAGTCTGTGTTACGAAATGGAGAGACAAAAAAGATATCACCTTATTGTCAACTATTCATAATACAGAAATGACAGAACTTAAAAGAAATGAAACAAACAATTCCACTAGCAGTCAGTGATTATAATAATTCTATGGGTGGTGGTGACAATGCTGACCAACATCCAACAAGCTATCCTGTAATCAAAAAGGGAGGGAAAAATATTATTATAAAATATTTATGCACCTTCTGCACCAAACAAAATACAGAACTCATTTGCTATTTATTCAAAACAAGGGGGTTCAAAAAGTCATTTACAATTTAGATTAGGTCTAATAGACCAAATAATTGAAAAATACAGGATAATGAAATGCCAACCAGGAAGCCCATCATCAACGTCTTCACTATTACATTTAGTGGGTAGACATTTTATTGAAATTATACAACCTACAGAAAAAAAGGAAAGGTTACTACAACAGTGTACAGTGTGTTGTTCAGAGAAAGACAGTAACGCAAAAAGAATTTGGAAAGAGACTAGATACTACTGTCCAGATTATAATGGTAGGTTGTGTATGAATGTTTTAAAATATACCATACACAGAAAAATTATTTAATGAATCTGATAAAATTGTCATTTATTTCCTGTTATCTTATAAAAATTAACAAAAAATATGCAATTTTTGGTCAGCCTGTATTTAAAATTGGACTGGTAAGTGGTTCAGCTCTATTCACTATTACAAACTGGAAACCGTCCAAATGTCTTCTAATAAGTAAATGGGTAAATTAGCTATAGTTGATCCATATATCGGACTAGTACTCAGCAATAAAAAGGAAAGAAATACTAACTCACCACAAGGATGAATCACAAATGCATCATGCAAACTGCAAGAACCAGTGATTCAAAGGCTACACAGGACATTCTGGAAGAGGTAAAACTACATGGAAAGAAGACAAATTAGTGACTGTCACAGGCTAAAGCTTGACTACAAAGTATAGAGAATTTTTTTTTCTTGTACTTATACTGTGGTAGTGAATATACAACTTGTAACACTGAGAATTGCAGATCTTTCAAATGTTAAACGTCTTATACAGTACCAAATTTCTTTGCCCTCCAGGATCTCCAGAATGAAAAATTCAATTAATATCCTAGAATTATGAAAAAAGTTGGGTTTGCAGACTCCTAAAAGATCTACTTTAGGAACACTTAAGAGAACTAGCAATCTAAATGTATAAATAGTACTAAACCAAACACCTAAAATACATGTTTCTTTCCAACCCACTTTGTAAATTCATTAGACATAACTGTACAAACACTGGATTTGTCAAATCATTTATTCTACATATATATAAACTCTGAGGAAGGGCACTACTTGCTATATATATGTAAGTTATAATAGAACCCTTTTGGCAAGACAGTTGTTACTTTCTGAGGAAAAAGTAAGGAGTCAACTAGTAGCATAGATTTTTTTTTGAAGGCAAATCTGTTGTGCTACTAAAAATACAATTTTAAGTCTGCTGTACTTTAACACGTAACTTAACAATTTCCTGTTTCTGATACGAATCAGCTAAGTAACAATGCCCAAGTGACTAAGTCCGGAAGTTTGGTGGGTTACAAATCAATCAGTAAACAATGAAGGGAGAAAAATCCCCAAATAACTAACCTCTGTATGCCATAAGTAATGCAAAAAGACATGGCAATCTGTAAGATGATTTTTATTCTACTCAAAAGTCCTATTATCTTGTTGAATAAGTTTTATTGTTAAACACTCTCTCTTAATAATGAAACAACCAACAAAACAAAGTCTACCACTGGGAAAACAAAAAAATCATGAGCTAGTCAAAAATAAAGCCAAATTAAAATCAAGAGTTCTTGTCTCTTGTTTTTTTAAGTGTATGTCACTTAAAATGCCACTTATTCTACTCACTTTTGGAAATAGCATGTTGAAGACATCACCAATATGAGATGGCAAAAAGTAATGACAAAAGCAGAAATGCTGTGCATATTAAAATCCGTTCACTTATTAATTCAAATGTTTATTGAGTAGTTATTATAGACTAAGAGATTGAGCCAAAGTATGGGAAAAAAGAAACATCTACTAAGCAAAAATCTTGCTCTCAAACCAGGAATAGTGGTGCACGCCTATAATCCCAGCACTAGAGAGTCTGAGGCAGGAGGATCACTGTGAGTTCGAAGCCAGCCCACGCTAATAGTGAGTTCAAGGCCTGCCTCAACTACAAAGTGAGACCTTGTCTCAAACAAACAAGCAAGCAAGCAAACAAAAAACTTGCTCTCAAAAATAATCATGGGGTTGGGGATTTAGCTGGTGGTAGAGTGTTTCCCAAAAGTTTAAAAAAAAAAAAAAAAAAAAATCACAATTATAATCCTATTTCTTCAACAAACATATATAGAAGACATTATTTCCTATACAAGTATTTTATCAGGCATCACAAAATTTTACTCATTACCCTATTACAAAAATTGATCCAAGATGACACTAAAACCATAGCACCACTCTATAATCGTAACAGAGTATTATATTTTATATTACTTGAAGTAGAAACCATTATATTACCGCTAAAGAAAAAGCAATAATTAATCTTGCTAAATACAGGGTTGGGGATTTAGCTCAGTGGTAGAACACTTGCATAGCAAGTGCAAGTCACTCAGTTCGATCTCTAGGATCCATCAAAAGACAAAAAAAAAAAAAACTTGCTAAATAAATTATGGGCAATTATAGCACAATTATTATCACCCACAATGAAAAAGTGTAACATAATGAAGAATGTCATAATTAACACAACAAATGCTGAGCACATTAATTGCTCTAACCCTTACTGTCTAGGAAGCAATTAAAGATAAGTGGGCTCATAACTGACTGTAATCATATTTAAAATTTTTTTAAATTGTGGGGAAGCATATGTTATGGACTAAATTATGCTACCTTCTAAAATTCACATTGAAATCCTAACTCCCAGTACCTCAGAATGTAACTGTATTTAGATATATGGTCTTTAAGGAGGTAACTAAGTTAAAATGAGGTCATTTGTGGGCTCTAGCCCAGTGTGACTGGTGTTCTTATAGAAGAAGATTAGGACACCAAAAGACACAGGGAGAAGGTAGTTATCTAAAAACCCAGAAGAGGAAAAATTAAAATAAAAATTTTAAAAATAACTCAGCAGAGGTTTTCAGAAGTCACCAACACTGCTAACCCCCTGAAAGTGTGAGAAAATTAATTTTTATTGTTTAACACCCAGGCTGTGGTATGTTGTTAATGGCAATCCTAGCAAACTAATACAATTCACATAAAAATTACCATCTGAATCATTTTTAATTATACAGTATATGGCATTAAATACACTCACATTGTTGTGCAACCATTACCACCATCCATCTTCAGGATGATTTTCATCTTGCAAAACTAAATCTCTATACTCATAAAACAGTAACTGTCCTATACGTAGTCAAACTACTAACCAAGAATGAAAGGATTAAAATATTTCAGACATACATTCTCAAAAAATTTAAATCCAATTTTATTCAGGAAACAAGTTAAGGACATGCTTCAGCAAAACAAGGGAATAAAGTAAGGCGGAAGATACAGGATCAGCAGGGGAACTAAAAAAAAAAAAAAAAAAAAAAAAAAAAAAAAAAAAAAAAAAAAAAAAAAAAAAAAAAAAAAAAAAAAAAAAAAAAAAAGCCAAGGAAATTTCCAGAACGCTAGCAAAAGAAAATTTAGCTCTGACATGGATCTAGAAGAATCCAAACTGAAGTAGGATTTGAAGAAAGAAAAACTTAGATTATTGGACAGATAAGACAATGTGAAAAAATTATACAAATGTGAATTTTATAAGAACACTTAGCTATAAGTAAAAAGGAAACTTTTTCTTAAAATAAGAACTTCACAAATTTTTTAAGAAGTTATACAAGAAAGGAAATTTATGAGGGCTGGAAATTTATGAGGTGGTGTAGTTTAGTGGTAGAGCAATTGCCTGGTATACAAGGCCCTGGTTTTGATGCCTAGCACCACAAAAAAAAAAAAAAAAAAAGAAATTTTATCAAATCATAAGACATGGGTCAGCTGTATGATATTTACATGGTTACATAATCATAATAATGAAAACACTAAATAAGAATATATAATTTTATCAAGACAATATGCAAGAAAAGACAATTTTCTCATGTAAGATACACATGTTAAGACAACAGAATAATCAGTAGATAATGTCTAAATTTAGTGAAGTAATAATATGGACATATTACTAAGTTACACTTGATTTCCTTTCTCATCACATACTTGGGTTCCACCCATGCTCTGTCAAAACTATGATTCAAGGAATGTCACACCAACTTCCTTAGAACTCTTTCCTTACCTACAAAATAAGGGAATTGAACTATCAAAAACCTCTTTTTTGAGTATCAAAATCATAATCTAAATTTCTTCCTAAATTTTTTAAACTAAAGTTTTGTTTTCTAAATTTGTCATTATACCAAACCCTCATTCTCCTGACTCTTACTCTTTTAATCTAATTGGTACTGTCTCTTTAAGTCCTGTTCCAAGTTGACCGTAATTCCAATTACAATTACTAGAGAGGGCAGCAGAACATCATTTCCCTATGCTTTACACTATTAATAAGGTTTTGAAATTGTGCTATATCATTAACAACCATACTCTCCTCATACACAAAATATGGTCACCTGAAATCTCACACATTTAACTTGCAATTAGCCATTAATATTTCAGTGGTTTTCACACCAACTGCTGCAGTTGATTACAATTTCCCCTCATGTTTTCCATCTACTTATGTAATTTTTACTCAAAAATGGTTTCAGAATTTTCCCACTTAGATCTACTGAAGTTTATTACAGGATGACAGTGCAGTTCAGTGGTAGGGTGTGTGTTTAGAACACACAAGGCCCAAGGTTCAATCCCCAGCACCACAAAACACACACACAGAAAGAGAAACAGAGGTATGTTCATTTTGCCTATTATCCTTCTGACCTTCCAATATACATGCCTGTTAGAGTTACAGGGAAACAGTACACTATTACTTACAAATCCAGGCTATGAAAACAATTTGTAAATACCACAGTACTACTCCACAGGCACTTCCACATACCTTTCTTACAGACTTTCTGCTTCTGCGTTCTATACCTCAGGAAACAGTATGACCATTAATCCATTTAATTCACATCTCAAATCATGTCCTTTCTACCTTTTTTTTTCCCCTTTGTGTATGGTAATGGGAACTGAACCCAAGCTTCATGCTTTCTAAGCAAGCATTTTACCATTGAGCCACACACACCACCACCCCTTTTTCTTCTTGTTACAGGATCTTGCTGCCCAGGCTCACCTCAAACTTGAAATCCGCCCAGAGTACTGGGATTACAGATGTGTGCCACCACACCCAGGCCTTTTACTTTCTTAACAGGACACAAATCAATGTATCTCCATTCTCATTGCCACTACCTTGGTAGTAACAAAGCTGACCAATTATAACCTTTTTGAAGTGATTTCCTCGTTTCCAGACTTAACTCTCTTGGAGGTATTTAGTTGTGGTACTAGGGAAAAGAAAAAGAAAGATCTGAAATATGAATTCTTCCTTCAAATGCTTCCTAACTGGAACTGAAAGCTAAATAAAAGATTTCATATGTATTTGATTTGAGTAACAATGAACTTATTATCCTTGAGTTTCTCAAAATCAAGGAAGAAAAACTAATTCTTCTAACTCTAATAAAACTTTGAAAACAAAATGAAAGAATTCTGGGAAGATACAGCAAAATACAAAGCAATGAGAATCTGTTTCTCCACCTACACAACAATTACACTAATATAATCTGTCTTATTTAATTATTTTGGAATTCTGGAGTCTATTCCAAGGCCAGCTCCAGGAGAAGGCTTGGAAATAAACTGCTGCTGATCTCAATCAATTTCAGCTATCCTCTGGGCAGTGACTACCCACTGCCTAACACCCAGGCAGCCACACACATGTTGCACAGCTTGTGGTAGCTAAAGTGAGCAATAAAGATTCTGTCCTCTAACTACCAGGGATCTGTGCTCTAACAGCTGCTTTTTGCTTCTCACCACTGGGATACAGACACAGAGGCAAACAGTCACTCTGTCACTCCCTCACTGGCTGCTATAAGTGCTACCCTCTTGATGTTATTTTTCCTTCACCCTTCATTTTTGTTTTTCCCCCTCTTAGAAGCCAGAGATGAAAGAACAGGACCTTCAAAAGCAACTTCGATGCCCAAAAACAGGTGCAGGCTCAGAAAAGACACAAACGGGCCTTAAGGTGATACCGCTAGTGGATCTCCAGCATAGATATCACCTATAACAATAAAATATATTTTTAATTAAGGAAGGAAGGAAGATAAGCAAACAACAACAAAAACAGCAAACTCTGAAGAGAAAGAATCTGATTCTCAGAGTTACCACATTATTAGTTTCAAATGTCTAGTTTACAACAAGCTAGACACGGTGGCACACGCCTGTAATCCCAGCACTCTGGGAGGCTGAGGCAGGAGGAACACAAATTTGAGTGCAGTCTGGGCTACTTGGCAATTTAGTGTGACTCTGTCACAAAATTAATTTTTCAAAAGGACTGGGGATGTAGCAAAGTGGGACAGCTATGGGTTCAATCCCTAGTACTGCAATCAATCAATGTACCAGAGATAACAAGAAACAGGAAAATATAGCCTATACAAAGGAAAAAAGCCAAGAGAAACTTTCCCTGAAAAAGAATCAGAAGATCGACCTACTTACTAGACAAAAACTTTTAAACATCTGTCTTAAAGATATTTGAATAAAAGGAAATCATGGAGAGGAGCGAGAAAATGATATATAAACAAAATAGGAATATTAATGATGAGAAAATCAAAAAGCAAACTAAAATTCAGTAGCTGAAAATTTTAATAACAAAAGTGAAAAACTCACTGGGGCATTTAAAAGCAAATTTGAGCAGGCAGAAGAATGAATGGCACGTCAAGCCAGAATAAACGACCTTATCAATACTGAAAAACAGAAAAGATTGAGGAAAAGTAAACAGTGGCCAGCTTTGCTCACTCCTTATAGCTTTCCTCAGACGATCCACGTTCCTGGCTTGTCCAACCTTTGGAAGTCTCCATGCACCTTTGGCTTCACACTCACAGCTTCACACACCGCCCTCTCAGGGGCACACTGCCCGGCCTCCCAGGCCTTTTTCTAAAATCTAGGTAGAAGCCTTCCTGACCCCACAACTCTTTCAATCTGCATGCGCCTAAAACCAGTACCACGTGGATGACACCAAGGTCTACCACCAACTGGAGCAGTAGTAGCTAAGCTTCCTTCTCTCTTGGCTGTAGAGGTCCAGTGCCTGGGTTGCCAAGCACTATGGACCCAATCCAGAAGAACAAATTCTCCAGGCTGCTGCCTTTCTGGAACATGGTGCTCTGGGACTCTCTCTGAAAAGCAAAGTCTTTCACCTTTGCAATTTTGAGACTACAAAGGGTGGACTCCTGCTAGTTCTTGTGATGTCCTCAACTCACCTTTTCTATTGTCCTCTTCCTGAGGCCAGGCAATGTGCCCCTGAGAGGGCATTGTGTGAAGCTGTAAGTGTGAAGCCAAAGGTGCAGTAGCAATGCGTAAGCAAAGCCAGCTCAAGAGAAAATCCCTGAGAGCTGCTGCTGCTTCACAACTTTGCTGCTTTGCTGCTTTCTGCCCGCCATGAACCATTTCTCCTCTGCAATGCCCATGTGCCATCCCAACCTGCCTTACAGCCAGTCAATTATGAACTGAAACCTCTACAAACTTTAAGCTACAATAAACCTTTCTTTCTTTAACTTTGAGTTTGAGATATTTTATCTCAGCAACGAGAAAAGTAACTAAGATTTTGGTACCAAGAGTGGAGTTGTTTGCAACTGCTGTTTCTTTTGCTGCTGCTTGTCTTCTACTGCCTCCTACCCACTCTGCGATGTTCCTCTGCCATACCATCTTGCCTTAGTGCCAGCCATCTATGAACAGAAACCTCCACGAACTGAGCTGAAATAAACCTTTCCTCCTTTAACTTTGGGTTTTGGGCATTTTGCCTGAGCAACGAGAAAAGTAACTTAAGGTATGAAGCAAACAACCCAATTTAAAAATGGGCAATGGCATCAAGCCAGGTGGCGTGCAGTGAGGCCTGGTAGGCAAGATCAAGTGTTTCGAGCAGAAGACGTTCCACATGGTGCCCATGAAGTTAGTTCAGGCCTCCAAGGCCCACTAGAAGCAGCACTATATTGACCCTTTCTTCCCTGGGCTGGTGTCGTAATACGTGAACTGTGGTGGTAATAGTCTAGGAAGGACTGAATGTGGTGAAGACAAGTCAAGTGATACTTGGGGAGACCAACCTTGCTGATTCTAAGCTAGGCGCTATTCTAAGGGACTTTTGTGTTCAAGTTGGTAGGAACATCATTCAAGGCAGTGATTCAGTAAAAAGTGCTGAAAAAGAGATCAGCTATGGTTTAAACCTGAAAAATTGGTTAACTTCAAGTCATGTGCTCAAGACTAGGTCTATGAATAAAGGTGGAAAAAGCGAGGGTTCCCTTCAACATCACCTGATGAGTTCTTGGACACAGCTCTTCATTCCACTGATTTGAAAGTGACTACTTACCAATAAAGCCTTTGAAATTGGGAGAAAATAAAAAATAAAAAGTTGGCAAAGGACTTGAGCAGACATTTCTCAAAAGAAGACATACAAAAAAGTATCATTACTAATCATTAGGGAAATGCAAATTAAAACTACAATGATATATCATCTGTTAGATTACCTTTTATTAAAAAGAGATAAAAAGTGTTGGCAAGAGTGCAGAGAAAATTAAAAGTATGTTCCTGTTTATTGCTGGTGAGAAGGTAAATTAGTACAGCTATTATAGAAAACAGTACATACCTTCCTCAAATAAACAAAAATAAAACTACTACGTAATCAAGCAATCTCACTTCTGAGTAAATATCCAAAGCAACTGAAATCAGTGTAATCCACAAATATCTGCACTCCCATGTTTTCTGTAGCATTGTTCATAATAGCCAAGATATAGCCAAGAGAGATCAATCTAAGTGTCTGTCAATGGACAATAAAGAAAATACAATAAATAAACACAATAGAATACAATTCAATCTTTACAAAGAAGGAAAGTCTGCTATTTACAACAATGTGGATAAACCTGGAGGACATTATACTAAATAAAACAAGCCCGGTACAGAATGACATAATCTCGTTTACACGTGGAAACTAAAAAAGAGTTGAACTCAGAATAATACGGCAGTTACCAGAGAGTTGGCAATAGGGTCTGGGGGAGAGTGAGGTAATGAGGAATTGTTGGTAAAAACATACCTAGAAAAATATTATATATTAATAAAAAGTTCAACACACCAAGAAGGTATAAACATTTACACATCTAATACTATCAAAATATATGAATAAAAACTAACAGAAGTAAAGGGTTTCACAAATACTACATTCTCTTTATTATTTTTCAGTTGTTGTGATGTAAAGCAAATTATTTACTTTTATTTCACCTAAGGTATCTAACATAAATGAGTAATTCTCTTCCAGTTGTTACAAAAAGCTAACAATCTACATGAAATATTTTTGTGCTCCTTATGTTACTATTGTCAAAATACCAATGATCTAACTTACAGATAGCTATACAATTAAGTCACCCTTCATTAAGTTTGAAAAAAAATTCATATTCCTGATATGATCATTTGTAGAGAAATTAAGTGTGTACAAAAACACAAGAAAGAAAACTCATTTCTTTTCTCAGACAGAAATTGTTTGAATTTTCCTTCTTCCATCATTTGTGAAAATACATTTTCACCAACCCTAGAAAAATGGAACTATAACAATGCCTCTAATTTAAAGAAAATGGTGTGTTCAATGGCAAGTTAGCTTTGTTCATATCTTTTAATTCAAATTTAAAATGCCTTTTCATATTTATGTGGTATATTTAAGTGATCTATTTATTCTTTACCGGAGAAAATATGTGTTTTAAAATACTACAAAATTCAATAAAATTTATTTAGTATAAAGTAATATCAGATTCAAAACAGGGCCTTAGCACTTTTACTGAATCAAAAAATATAAAAGCACTTTTTAAATCTATGAAGAGAGAATATATTTATAAACTTTTTTTTTCAAATTCAATAATTGTTTCCTTAGTTATTATACTACTATAGCCTCAATGTTTAGATGGAGTCCCTAGATTTCTAGGTAATAAAAATATTTTATGTAATTTCTGACCATTAGATTCATTGTCTGAATTATATTTTATTCAGTGAATATTATGAATTATGCCTATAAAAACCTAGTTTTAGATAGGATTACATACATGTGGAAAACAGCTGTATCTGCCTTAAAAGTTACACTGGCATAGCAAAGCTATTGTGTTGACACAGAAAGAACTGAATGTTCACCCGGTATACAGAAAGCTGGAATTCTTTCTCATTAGGTAGACAGAAAGATATGTGAATATACATAATATACAGGCACCCTGGGGAGCACATTCATGTTCACGTAAATGCATATATTAAATTTACTGAAAAATTACATTTTGTAATTGCAAAATAATTCTAATTTTAATGAATGAACCTAAGAATACACTCACTGCAATGTAAGTCATTATGCAAAATGTAATGATTATAAAATGTATTTAAATAATTTTTTAAAAAGTAAAGGGAGAAAGTTCTACAATAATGTACAGAACAATCAAAAGTAGGGAAATAAGAGTACTTCATATCATAAATCAATTAGATCTAACAGAACAGTTTACATAACACATTCTTAAGTGCATATGGGACTTTTGTTTTATTAAGCATTCAACATCATACCAATGAAACCGTTTAAATAGCTGCTTATGCCAGTCAAGGTGACACATCCCTGTAATTCCAGCACTCAGGAGGCTGAGGCAGGAGGATCTTGGTGAGTTCAAGGTCAACCCAGGATACATAGTGAGTTCTAGGCCAGCCTGAACTACACAGCAAGACCTTGTCTCAGGGGAAAGGAAAAAAAAAAAGAGCTGTCTATTTATAACACATCAAGCTTTTAGCAGAAATTCAGACAAAGTCTCACTTCATTTTGTAGCATTAGCACCTCAATAATATATCACAAATGTGGTAATTAACTATGACTTTTAGTGGTGTTTCAATCCTCAGTGAAGTATGCCCCTCGCCCTTAGCAAACTCTTATACAGTCCTTTTTCTTGTGGTGGTTGGTGGTGGTGGAGGCAGTACTGATGGCTGAACCCCGGGTCTCACGCACTTTTAACTGAGAATATTTTCAACTTACAAGGGGGTATGTAAGGACATAACCCAATGAAAGTCAATAAGTATCTGTAAAACATATATTTTCATCCTCTTTCAGAATTCACCATACAGGCTGGGGATTTAGCTCAGTAGCACCAAAAAAACCAAAAAAAGAAAAGAAAAAAGCAGAATTCACCATATAAGCAGCACTCAGTTTCAATTAGCCTTATTTTATTAACAAGTGGGGCAACTATCCCTGTCTCTGGTTTTCCTACCTCTGGTCTCGAGCTTCAGTGTGAGTCTGTCCCTACGATCTTACGAGACATGAATTTAGAACTACTTCAACCCTATCCATATCCAAATCCTGGTACGTGGCTTTAGCCCCACTTTGCAAGTTCTACTTCTAATCTACTTCTACAGATAAATTTAGCTCACTTTTGATCAAGGTTCTTTATTTTAAAACTATTTTATCTATCATTATTTCGTATTTAGAGTAATAATGCATTATAAACTCTAATATTCTTAATTTTTACAGTATTTATTGATTCGATTATCAGATTATCAAAACTATAAAGGGCCTTGCAGATATTGCTGAAGAAATATTAATATGGCAAAGTAATTAGGTTATATAAAATATATGTGCCTCTTATAAACAGACCATGTGACTGTTAATCATAATACACCAACTTGGCTGGATTAAGAAATACCCAGGGGATTGGTTAATCACACTTGGAAATATCCATTACTCCTTTTCCATCACTGGGACAAAATACCTGAAACCAAAAACTTTTAGAAGAGGCTTATTTGACTGAGTTTCCAGTTTTTGAGGGTAGTTGGTTCCAAGGCAGAAATGGCATAATAGAAAGGTCTGGTGGAGGAAAGTTGCTTATCCCACAGCAGCCAGGAAGTAGAGAGGAGGAGCCAGGGACAAGACTATATCTTTCCAGGGATGTCCCCAGAAACCCACCTCTCCAACCAGGGCCCATCTCCTAACAGCACATGAACTACTGAATTCACCAATGAATGAATCCACTGATGAGTATAGCACACCTATGATCCAATTACCTTCCAAACAAATGAGACTTTTGGAAGAGCATGTCTGCTCTACCAAAGTCCCTTTACCATGCTGTTTTTGCCTTAGAGCCAGCTGAACATGGATGGAATTGCCTGAAACCATGACCCAAATTAAACTTCTCAACCTGTAATCTGTGGGTGACGGGTACTGTGTCCTCACAATGGGAAATTAAATAATACAGAAAATTGGTACCTAGAATGTGGCCATTGCTCCAAATGTCCCTGACCATGTGGTTTAGAATCCTTTGGAACTGGTTTATGAAAAGTTTGGAAAGGTTTGGAGACAGGGTTTAGAAAAGACTGAGAGGGATGGGGATTCACCTCAGAGTTCAATCTCCAACACCCTAAAAAAAAAAAAAAAAAAAAAATCAAACAAAACCTGAGAATGCAGTAAGCAGAATTTTATGGGTAACTCTACCTGGAGCTCAGAATACCAATAAGAATGTGCACAGAACAGCTAGTCTCCGGAGGTTTCAGGCGGGAAACAAGGACTTCATTAGCAACTGGACTAGAGGCCGTGTGTAATGCTCTGGCACAAAAATTTGTGTATGTTTTGCCCGTGTCCTAAAACTCTGCAAGAGATTGATACTAAAAGAGGCAGACCAATTGATCTGGCTAAGGAAATTTCAAGGCAGCCCAAAATTCAGGCTGTAAAATTGGTAATGCTAGCCTGATTTTAGCCAGACCTTTATTTAGAATAAGGAACAAAAAAAGCAGAGCAGAAAACTGAAAATTTTACATTTTGGCCTAAAAGAAACCATGTGTAGAGTTGGGTCCAAAGAAGGTAGGCTGCAGAAGAGATTAGTGTCATCAAAAAGAAACCAACTATTTTGTACAGGGACAAGAAGAAAGATACCTCGGGGGCATCTCAATAATCAGCAAGTCCTCACCCACCAAAGCCTGAAAGCTTCAAAAAATGTCAACCTTTCATTAGAGAAAAGAGTCCTTGGGACTCTACTCAAGAAAGGCCTTCTTGGTAATTGGTTCCCCAGGATTCATTTCACTATGCTCAACCACCCAGAGACTTAACAGACTACTGTTGCCATGGTCCAAAGGGACCTGGCTACCACTCCCACTGACAGCAGACCTTAGCATCATACACATGATGCTGGTTTTACCACCATGAAGAACTCCAGAGTTGAAGGGCCAAGGAGACATCCACCCAGATTTTAAAAGAAGGCCTGGAAGGCATGCAAGGAGCTCCTAACAGGGTAGTGTGTGAAAGCGTGGGAATGAAGCCGCAAGTGCAGACCCCAGGAAATGCCACAAACGTGGAACATCTGTAAGGGAAAACTGCAGGCTGTAAGCAGCACTAGCCCAAGACAAAAGCCACGTGGGCTGTAACCATTGAGGTTACAGGGGCGGGGCCATCCAGGCCCTTTGAAACTCACATTTTACCACCCAGATTCAGACATGGAGCTACATGATTTAATGTTCATCTCGTCGGGTTCTTGTGGTGGACCTAATGTGGTCAACTTGACCCAGAACGCCCAGGTGAACTGAGTTGGTGTGACGCTGGGCGTACAAGATCCACCTGAGGGTTGTTGCTGATGCAACATAAGGCAGAGTGGGAGCTGTAGCTAACTGGAGGGCTGTTTCCCAGGAGAAGCTCTGCTGCGGCTGGTTCTTCCAGAGGGGGCTCGGCTGTCCTCGTCGAGGAAGGAGCTCGGGGCCTTGCTGTCATCGATGGCTGCTGTTGCTTCAGAGGAGCTCTGGTTGTCATCTCTGCTGCGAGCATCGTATCCTGGTTCCAGGGAAGATCTTTTCAGCCATCATGTGCAGACACAGACGTACATGGGACAGTGCTGTGGGCTCCCAGCCCTTAATTGGATCTTTTGGGTCTCCAGTGCCTAGATGGACATTCGGCACCTTCTGCATTTGGCTTCTGGGTGAATATTGTAATCTATAAATGTCCCCTATTAAATCTGCTCTCTTACAACCATTGGCTCTAGCAAATCTAACTAACACAGTTCTGGTCTTGCTTTGGTTCCAGTCTTTTCTATCTCAAAATTCCTCCCTTTGAAATGGGAATGTTCATTCTATGCCACTGTACTTTGGGTTTATGTAACCTGTTTTTAATTTTGCAGAGGCCCACAGCTAAGAGTTTGCCTTGAGTCTCAGGACAGACTGACCTGAACTTTTAAAACACTCTAGAAACTATTGAGGCTCTGGTGAGGGAGTTACTGTGTTTCCAGCTGTATGCAGGGTAGCTGTACCATGTTAGGCAGAAATATGAACTTGCTGTTGTATTTCTTTAGAGATTAAGTTATGGTTTAAATCTAGTATCAAGTTGACAATGGGTAGATTATGCCTGCTAATCAAGATATGTCAACTTGATTGAATTAAGAAATGCCCATGCCAGGCATGGTGGTGCACACCTGTGATCCCAGCGCTCAGGAGGCTGAGGCAGGAGGATTGCCCCAAGTTCAAGGCCCAGCTTGACAGCATAGTGAGTTCAAGGTCAGCCTGAACTACATAATAGAATCCTGTTTCAACATCCCCTCAAAAACAGAAATGTCCAAGGAATTGGTGAAGCATGCTTCTGTAAGTTTATCTAGATGGGTTATGGAAGTGTGACTTTGGGTAGTACACATGATCCCTGACCCCTTCCTCTCTAGCATTGTTCCCCTGGTCTGCTTCCTAGCCACCACAAACTAAGCATCTCCGCTCCACCAAGCCCCTTCTCCATGATGTTTCTGCCCTGGAGCCAGGCAGCCATGTATTAAGCTCCCTAAAACCATGAACCAAATTGAACTGCTCATCCTCTAATTTTGGTCTTGAGTACTGTGTTCCAGTGGCAGGAAAGTGTTCAATACAGTACTGAAAATCAATGAAGATAAACACTTTCAATTCTACTTTTAAGCATCAGACATCAGGAATACCATCATTACTAAAAAACAATATTCTACAAGAGAATAATTATATGTTTGGTAAAAGGCGTTTTCTCTCACTTGTCACTGGATTACTAGTTCCTACCATATTAAGCACACAAGGATCTGCAGACTGAAACCAATGCCATATAAATATACCGAGTTATAGATAGTATTTAATAATCAGTTCGTCATAAAATAGGAAAGGAGAAGAGAAGAAAAAGCGTGGGAATGACAAAACAAAAACAAAAGCCTGTGCTTCTTCCATTGTCCCATCTCTTCCTTGGATTAACATTCCTGACTCCCTCTTATACGGACGGACCCTTGTGATTACACTGGCCCATTCAGATAATCCAGGACATCAAAAGCACATGCAACAAAAGAAAATAGATAAACAGTACTGCATCATTAATTAAAGTTCTCTTAAATCTTTCATGCATCAAAAAATACTATTGAGGGCTGGGGATTTAGCTCAGTGGTAGAGCATTTGCCTAGCAAGTACAAGGCCCTGAGTTCGATCTCCAGCACCCAAAATAAATAAATAAATAAACTACTGAAAGAGTAAAAAGACAATTCACAGAAAGAGAATATTTGGGAGTCTCCTCTGATAAGAGATTGATATTCAGTATAAAGAACTTTTAACAACAGAAAATCCAATTCAAAAATAGGCGAAGGACTTAAATAGATGTTTCTCCAAACAATATATATACAAACGGCCAAGAAGCACATGAACAGACGCCCAATATCACTAGCTATTAGAAATGCAAATCAAAATCAAAATGAGATAATGCCACCTCACACCTACTAGAATGGCTATAAAGAGTACTAATGGGCTGGGGATTTAGCTCAGTGGTTAGAGTGCTTGCCTCACAAGCAGAAGGTCCTGAGTTTGATACCCAGTACCAAAAAATTAAGTTAAATTAAATTTCAATTTAAATGGAATTACAGGCTGGGTGTGTGGTGCATGTCTTAATCCTAGCACTCTGTGAGGCAGAGGCAGAAGGATATCAAACTCTAGTCCAGCCTGGGCAACTTAAGTGATTTAGCAAGGCCTTGCCTCAAAATAAATAACAGACTGGGAATATACCTCAGTGCAAAGATCCTAGGTTCAATTTCAGGTACCAGAATAAATACACACATAAATACATACCTAAATATTACCACATGAGCCCAGCATTTTCACTTCTGGATAGATACCTAACAAACAGAAGTACTGACTCAAATATTTGTACATCATGTTCATAATAGCATTACTGACAGTCTACAGGTAGAAGCAAATATCCACTACTTATTGGACCAAATGTGGTATACAGAGTCAATGGAATATTACCAACTCTAAAAAGGAAGAAAATTTTGACATATGCTATAATATAGATGAATCTTGAAAACATGCTAAGTGAAACAAGTAGTCACAAAAGGACAAATTTTGTATGATTCCATACATTTACAGTCAACTTCATAGAGAAAAAAATAGAATAGTTGCCAGAAGGGGGCATTGGGAGTTAAGTGTTTACAGGCACAGTTCTGGTTATCAAAAACAGAAAGTTCTGTTAAAAAAAAATGGTAGTGATGGTTGCAAAACAATGTGAATATACTTTAAAATGGTAAAAGTCATATTTTGCCACAATAAAAAAAAACCACGTACAGTACAAGATGTTCAAAGCATTAGTCACAACAGCTAAAGGGAAAAGCAATCCAAATCAAATGTCTATCAGCTGATTATCTCTACATAATGGAATGTTACAATAGAATATGAAACTGATGAATAAGTAAAACATATCTATAACATGGAATATTATTCAAACAATAAAAAAGAACAGAGTACCGATACATACTACAACCTAATCTTAAATAAATTGTGCTAAGTTAAAGAAATCAATCAACCACATATTATATGATTCCATTTATATGAGAGGTCCAGAATGAGCAAAACTTATAGAGACAGAAGAATTAATGGTTTCTTAGGACTGGGGGAAGTACGTACAACTAACAAGTATAGGATTTCTTTTTGGGGTGATAAAAATGTTCTAAAACTGTGGTGATGGCTATATAATTCTGTATAAGCCACTGATTTGCATGCTTTAAATTGGTGAGATATATCTCACATGAATTGTATCTCAATACAGGTTTTCTTAAGGCCAACAAGACTAGTGATTGAACAGAATTATAAAAGGACAAGGATGAATGAAATACAGTATAAGAGAAGAGAAACACAACAGTTTGAATTCTATGCTGTTAGTTATTACCTGTGTAACACTTATTTAACCTCTCCGTGCATCTTCAGTAACACTGCTTGTAACAGTCACAGACTATCACAGGAACCTGGGAGGACTAACAGACTCCACTTAAAAACGGTTACTGCTTTAAAAAAGTGACTCATTTGGGTCTACAGATGCCCAAGTAAGTAACTAAAAACAGAACAATGTTTGGTCTTCATTTTGTATGTCTTGTTTATTACCTTAAAACTTTGGGTCAGAAAAACAAACACTGAATCAGATCCTTGCTCAGCTCTGCATATAGGCAATATTAATCATTCAAGGAATGTCTTTCTAAAAATTGAGAAAACAAAGTTGAGGAGCCCTAAATTTACATAACCTATCTCTCCTCTTCCAATACTGAGGAAACCAAGATATTTACAGGAACTCTCAACTGGCCCATATATCTAGTCACTGCCCTAATCTAGGTCACCTTAGATTCCAGCAGAGTCTCTCCTCTATAAAACTGAGACTGTCTCAAGCAGAAACAATCATTTCAGAGTGACTAAACTGTCCCCTCAAGCAATAAGAACTTCTTCCAGAGCCAGCACACAAAACCAGAACTAAGATAACGATCAACCAGACCCTAGCCCACTGTCAGCAAATCCATAAAACCTAGCGGTGATCTTCTGTGAATGGACCAGTCTGATCCTCTTCATCAAACCTGTGTCCCCTTCACTTCCTCAAGCTAAAGTCCCTGTTTTCTCCTACCTTGTAACTCTTCCTAATCAATCTACCTAAGTCTCAAATTGGCAGGTCCTGAAATGCTTTTCTGTGACAAGAGTCCACAATCCTACAGAGCAGAGGGGGTTTGTCTCAAGTCTCCTCTTTGGAGACATCCTCAGACCCTGTCCAATGACAATTCCTATTTACAGGAACGCTGTAAGGACTAAAAGTACTACATAAAACACTTAGTACAGGGCCTGCTACACAGTTATCCTTCAGTGCCCTTTCCTCCTACCCAACATTAGCTAAAAATTCCGCCACCAATTGTATGGAAATATAAATTCAGACATTTGTATCTGGATATTATGTTAACTTGTATTTGTTTCGGGTAGCAAATAACCTGAAAGTCACCAATTATATGTGTTATGGTTTGTGTCTAGATGTCCCCCCAAAGCCTCATGGGCTAAGAGATAGCTGGATCTAGAGTGTGTGATTACTAAATTAATCCACTGATCGGTTTGGCAAGGTTCTGATGGGATCAAGGATGTGACACTAAGATTAAAGGTATTAGGATTAAGGGCGGGAGTACTGCCCACCCTAAAGACAGGTAGCCTGGATAAAATATAAAATACAGGAAGAAGCTGGTTAGCTGCTTGCTTGCATCACTTGCTTGCCTCCCTTGCTTACTTTGCTGCCTCTTGCCTGTCTGCCACGCCACCCTGCCTCAGACCCAGCTGACTGTGGACTGAAACCTCTACAAACTGTGAGCCAAATAAACCTTTCTTCCCCTAACTTTGGGTGTCGGGTATTTTGTCCCAGCAACGAGAGAAAACCTAACTAACACAATATGGTACTGGCAAAGCAAGTTCAACTACTAATTTACTCCATGTAGATACGTAGGGCAAACAGAAAGATAAACTTTAGACAGCTCTTTCAGCAATTACCTCTCAAATTATATTTCTCCTTCCTTCCATTTTAAACATGTCCTTACCTGCCTGCCTTTTTACCTTATCCTTTATTCTCAATCACTACTATTTTTTTTCTTCTCAGCTACAATTCTTTCTTAGGTTGGTACTGATCAGGAGAAAGGCAACAATAACTCCTATTATACATTAAGATAGAAAATGATCATATAAATTACAAGACTTTTCCAAACTTTATTTAACTAACTGACCAAAGTTCCCTAAACAAAAAGATGAACTAAAAATACAAGAATGAAAACATGCAAGAAAGCTCTCTCCTTCCCCTTTGTGAATGTCTCTCATTTATCTGGAGATGGAATCAGAATCACATCCATAAACTAAATTTTGAAGTATACTATCCATGACCAAGTTTTACTATAGAAAAAGAAAGAAACGAGGGTGCGCTAAGAAGTTGTTACAAGAGCCAGGCATAGTGGTGAATGCCTGTACTCCCAGCACTTGAGAGACTGAGACTCCAAGTTCAAAGCCAGCCTGGGCTACATAGTGAGTTCTAGGCTAGTCTACCTTATGTGTAAGACCCTGTCTCAAAAAAAAAAAAAAATTGTTACTCCAATGTGATTAAATTCTAACTCATTTTAAACATCCCTTTAATTCATTTTAAAAGGGAATTTATTCTCAAATGTCCTTATAGGACAATGTCTTTCAAATGGGCATCTACATTATAAATACTCCTACAATAAGATTCTATAAAATGATGTGGTTAAAAAGCATAAACACATGAACTACCATTATATTATGGAGGCAAGAGATTAGGGCACAGCAAAGACTGGCTAGGGAAGTAGGCATGACCTGTTAATTACAAAATCCCATAACACATGTGCAGAAAAGTTCCCAAAGACCTGTAACCTGCACATGGACTTCTCAGGAGAACTGGTACAGGTTTTTGATAGGATGGCCTAGACCTGACGTCAGCCTGATGAGTGGGAGATACAAAAAGGCCGTTCACATTGAGTTTTTGGTTGCTGTGTTTATTTACTGCAGCCTGCTCTCTCCTGTAGAGTGTACTGCTCTATCCTGTACAATATACTTCTCTTCCTACTTCTACCTGGCCCAAACATGCTCTGCAGAGCCTGTTTCTTTTCCTAACTTCAATAAATGTAAAACCTCATTACCATTTGAGCTTGTCTTGACCAATTTTTTGCTCAGGACAGAAAGTACCTGGAAACCACATCTAGGAGGAGACTCCAGCATCCTGAAACCTGGTAATATTACAATTAATAATATTATGTAACCACCACACTCAACTGTCTATGGGAGCTTTTAAATTAGCAATTCTTACTATGACTTTATAAAAAGAATACTGTAGCCACTCTTCCTTCAGGTCCACAGGTAGCACATTCCAAGACCCCAGTGGGTGCTAGAAAGCATGGATAATACCAAACCCTATGTCTTTTCTCATACAAATATACTTGTGATAAAGTTCAATTTATAAGTATGCACACTAAGGGATTAATACTCATAATAAAAAATAATTCTAACAATATATGGTAAGAAAAGTAATCTCAAAATTGTAATGTACTCACCCTTCTCATAATAATGTGAGATGATGAAACACCTACATGGTGAGATGAAGAGAAGTTAATGACATGAGCACTGTGATACAGTGTTAGGCTACTACTGACCCGAAGGATTTAACAGAAGTACCTTGAAGCCATGAAAATGACTGTGGACCACAGGTTACTCATACTAAGAAACACAAAACAGTGGATAACAAAACAATGAATAAGAGAGGGACAACTATAAAGCTGCTAAAAGCCCAAAAGTTGCTCCAAGTCCAAAAGCCTTTTCTCCCTCTGTAAGCACCTTAACATTGGTACTTAACTGTACTGTCTCATTGTATTGCTGAAATGTTTACTGGAAAAAAAATCTTACTGGACAAGCATAAGTAATTTTAATACAATGATATTAATCTCCAAAGCAACTGTATGAAATAAAGACTATATTATCATTTCATAATTTAAGAAAAGTCTTCAGAAGTTCAAGAAACTTGCTCAAAGTCACAGCTAGAAAGCAGATGAACCAGTTTCCTCTTTTTATCATTTCTATTAGGTAATACCTCAAACACTCATTGAAGAGGAAAAGAACACCCTAAGTCCATTACCCAGCTGCAATCATCAATTCATGGTCACCCCCGTCCTATCCATATTCCCACCCACTCCTGCTTCCTCACCGGAATATTTTGAAAGAAAATCCTTTTGTCTATAAATATTTCGGCATAGTCCCTAAAAAATATTTTCATCCATCAGTATTTCAGCATACAGCTCTAAAAAAAATAAGACCCAAAAGTCATACTCATCATTCTCATTAAGCTGCATTTGTCATATAGAGAAGAAAGCCCAATAAGCTCTGTGACCTCAAACCACTTAAAGGATGTTTTAACATTTCAGAACTTTCACGTGCACATCACAAGAACAGCCAAGCTAACTATCCTTCTTTCCTGAAATGCTCCGAAGTTCTTAATCCCATATTAAATGGGTTCTCCTCCCTCCTTTTTCTCTACTTCTGGTTTCTATTTCTAGCTCCTCTTTTTCCTCCTCTTGAGCCACCTACTTGTTAGGCAGTTAATACAGGCTCCTTGCTGCAACAGGATGCTGCTTCGCCAGTAACATACTCTCAATATATACCTTCTGACTTATAGCCCATCCATTTTTATAGCTTCATCATAGGACCTCTGGTTGGATGACCCCCAGATCTGTAATTCTATTTGTGTTCTCTCATACACATCATTGTTCAACACTTCTACCTGAATATCTTGCTATCACCTTAAACACAACATGCATCAGGCCCAACTTTTCATTATCTCCACATCTCAGTTCTACCCTCTTTACCAATCTGTTAATTACAAATCACCACCTTCTTACTCACCCAGCCTCCCCTTAAATCACAAATCAATTTCTGTTGATTTTCCCTTTGAAATATGTCTCTCGTTCATCCTTTTCGGTTACACTAAAACTGCCATCCCTAAATTCCGGCCCTTCGGCAAAGTAGTCTAAATTACCATATGAGCCCTTGAATATACTACACTCTTTCTTGACTTCGGTGTGTTCTGTATAATAGTCACTCGTTCCTACAACATATGTACCAAATGACTACTATATGCTAAGTACTAGCTGGGCACTGCCAGGATACAACAATGAACAAGACAGACATCTCTTTCCAGCAGAGGACACATTTAAGAAAACAGTATTTTTTTCGAATAATTACATATTATATTTTATGTTTTATTATTTTCAGATAATTATAGATTGTGATGAATGCTATAACAGAGATAAACATAATGCTATGATAAACGACAGAGAACAGAAATGCTTTTTTATTAGGGCTTTTAGTTAAAGACGGAATTTAAGTTGACATTTTAAGGTTGACAAAGAGATAGTCATATAAATATGTGAAGTACAGTGCTCTAAGCAAAAGAAACTGCAAAGCTCATAGATTCTAGAAGGAAAAGCCCCACACATTATCAAAAATTACCTAATCAAGGGCTAGGGATTTAACTCAGTGGTTAGAGTGCTTGCCTAGCAAGCACAAGGCCCTGAGTTCAATCCCCAGCGCAAAAAAAAAAAAAAAAAAAAAAAAAAAGGAAAAAAAGACCTAATCAAATGTGGCTACAGAGCATTAGGGAGAAAGTGGTATAGTGTAAGGACTGAGAAACAGATCAATTTTATTCTATGAGTAATAAAAAATCACTAAAGGATTTTAAGCAAGTAAATTATAATTCAATATACAATGTGATGAAAACTCTAGTGTTAATATCTGTGTTCTGGTCTTCATCAAGCATACCCTATATAACATTTCCCATCCACCCCTGCAGTTAGGTTGGATCGTATGACTCGGTTATGACCAACACAATGGGGGTGAAAGTGATATGTGCAGTGCCAGCCTGGAGCTAAAATTTTCCTCCACACATACTTTCCCTTTCAAACCAAACTGAGAAGTCACATGTTGACATATGGAGAGAGACAAGCCTGTTTCCCCAAGTGACTGCATGAAACAAAGATGCCTCCAAAACACACACTTGACTGTGATATCTGAAAGTAACACAAACTTCCACTGTGTTCAGCCACTAAGATTGAGGTAGGATAAAATAAATAAAGATAGGTAGAAAGGAAACAAGGAAAATTCTAATTTTAAAATTGTCTTTTTGAGAAAAACTGCAGCTTCAGGACACAAAAGTTACTAAAGGTTATAATATCTTTTTCCCTTCCACAAAACTCACTTCTAAATTGTTTTGTCTTAAAATACACACACACACACACACACTCTCTCTCTCTGAGGGCATGGTCCTGAGTTTGATGCCCACCGCCCCCCACAAAAAAAACCAGAGTCCTGGGATTAGAGGCCTGCACCATGCCCAGCTTCTTAAATCACATCTTTTTTTTTTTTAATTTTTTATTTTTACCAAGAACATGTAATGGTACATTGTATACATAATGATCATAATCAACATGGTTATTTTGTACCTGTACATGATACATCTTGGTTTCCCCCCTCCCCCTCCCCTCCCCTCCATTCACCCACCCCTCCCTATTTGCAACAAGTGTAGCTACACATCGAACTGTTTCTCTGATATGAGAAACCGTAAGTGTAAATAAGGACAAAGGGGTAGAATAGATATTATGTTTAAAAAAAAAAAAAAGAGAGATAGTATTCAAAAGAGAGAACTAGATAGGGAAAAGGGGGATAAAGAAGAAGGTTAAAAGAAAAGTAAGATGAAAGGGTAAATCACATCTTTGACTGATGATAAAACTCGAAAAAAAAAATAGGGCTGGGGATTTAGCTCAGTGGTTAGAGTGCTTGCCTTGCAAGCACAAGGCCCCCGAGTTTGATCTCCAGCAACGGGGGAACAGATTGAACTTGTGCTTTTTTTTTTTCCCCCCTGTAAAGACTTTTCACCTGCAAATATACCATTCCCTTTCACCTGTGAATAGACCTTTTCCCTATCCCCTTTCAGCTGCAGAATGGATGTTTAACCTGTGAATAGGCCATCACTCTTCACCTGTAGAAAGGGCCACCCTTTTTCACCTGTAAATTGATCCAAAGCTTTCTATTGATTCACAAATTCCAGATTTCCAACCCTTAGTCCACATAAATACAGCACACCCAGCTCAAGATCATGATGTATCTCACTTTCCAAACACGCTCACTGCCTTCTGATTACGTACTTTTTTTTCCTGCTAAATAAATCTTTTCTGTGCCTCATACTAAGGCATCCTGAAAATTTTTTCCATGAGAGTCAGCTCAATTAACTTACTCTGTGAGTTGAAGTTCCAAACCTCCTCAGACCCTGTTTGGTGATAAGATCTGTTGCTTATTAGAACTATTCGTATATCATGATACAGATATCTTAAGAACATTTCTCTGGCTGCTGTGTTAAAAGATAAAGGCAGAAATAAAAAGACAACAAAAAGATAACCCAATTAAAACCAGACAAAAAATTCAGTATACATTTGTCCAAATATATACAAATGATTACCCAACTGCAATCACCAACCCCTGGCCACAAAGCCTATCCATTTTCCCACCCGATATTCCTCCTTCACTGGATTATTGGCCACTGGACTCAATGGATTGACAGCTAACAAACATATGAAATGATGTTCATCATCGCTAATCATTAGGGAAATGAAAATAAAAAGCACAAAGAGATATCCATTCATACCCATTTCATGGTTACTATAAAAAAAAAATGAGGATGTGGTGAAATTGGAACTCTTGTGTAATGTTGGTAGTAATGCTGAATTGTACAGTAGCTACAGAAAACAAAATGATTCCTCAGAAATTAAAAATGCAATTACTGGGGCTGGGAATTTAGCTCAGTGCTTAAAGTGCTTGCCCAGTAAGTGCAAGGCCCCACGTTCAATCCCTGGCACTAAAAAAAAAAAAAAAAAAAAAAAAAAAAATTGCAATTACCATGTGATCTAGCAATTCCACTTATGGGGATATATCCACAAGTGAAAATAAAGACTTGAAAAGATATTTGTACTTCCATGTTCACAGCAACACTTGTTCATAAAAGCTGAAAGCTGTAAACACCCCAAATGTCCACTGACTAATGAAGTGTATACACACAATGGAATATTAAGCTTTAAAAAGACAGATTTTTATCTATGATACATCCTGGATAAATGTCAAGGACGTATAGCTAAATCAGTCACAAAGACAAATTTACTTTACGATTCCGCCTACATGAGGCCCTTAAAGCAAACAAATTCACAAAAATACAAAGCAAATACTGAGTGATTGCCAGGGGCAGAGAAGAGAGAACAGGGAACTGCTTAGTGAGTACTGAGTTCCCATTTTATAAGACAAAAAATTCTGGAGATTGGTTGCCCAACAATATGAATGTACTTACTGACACTGAACCATACATTTAAAAATGGTTAAAATGGTTGGAAACAACCTAAATGCCCAACAACTGATGAATGGCTAAAAAAGATGTGGTTTTTCTACACAATGGAGTACTACACCGCCATAAAAAAGGATAAACTAGAGTCATTCATATATAAATGGATGTTCCTGGAGAACATACTATTAAGTGAAATAAATCAGACACTTATTAGTACACATCGAATTGTTTCTCTGATATGAGAAACCATAAGTGTAAATAAAGACAAAGGGGTAGAATAGATATTTTGTTTAAAAAAGAGAGATAGTATTCAAAAGAGAGAACTAAATAGGGAAAAGGGGGATAAAGAAGAAGGTTAAAAGTAAGATGAAAGGGGAAAAAATGGTAAAGTGTAGTTACACTTGTTGCAAATAGGGAGGGGTGGGTGAATGGAAGGGAGGGGAGGGGAAGGGGGGAAGAGGGGGGAAAACCAAGATGTATCATGTACAGGTACAAAATAACCATGTTGATTATGAACATTATGTATACAATGTACCAATACATGTTCTTGGTAAAAATAATAAAAAAA